>JAOTOM010004304.1:0-261550 GCA_034440615.1 Ashinkailepas kermadecensis | reverse complement strand
GCCTTCCATGCTCGGCTGGTACTGAAACACAGCCACGAGGGTGCCGTCAGTGCCACTGCTGGGCAGTCAACAACACGTCCACTGGCTGTGCTGGACATTCAGCCACGCGGCCGCTGCCACCGCTGGCATGGTTAACACTCGGATAGGAATGAAAATGAAAATCTTGGTCAGATTCAATTCGAACTTAAGGTACCAACGGCAATATATCCTGCTGAATCCTACTTGGATGCTCATGTCTATAGCCTGCACTCTCCGCAGCCATATGGTGGCCGGCGACGTTTTATTTGGTGCAGTAATCATAATAAAATTGCTACGTTGGACTGGTGCCCAAGATCCAGTCATCGCTTCCCTCACTGTCAAATAGTGATGACCTAGTATTCATCAAACACCAGTGAAGCCATTCATCCATTGCCCTCATTAGTCGTCCGTGACGGGGCAACATCCAGGCTTGTTCCTCTCTGTACGCGTGATTCGGGGTCACGTGTGGCTAACAAACTTTCCACCACCAATATCAGCACATTCAGCGGTTTCTTTCAGACACTTCACAAACCACGAAAGGCAACGACACTTCACAAGTCATGAAATGCAACAACACTTCACGAATAACGAAATGTAACGACACATCACAAATCACGAACTACACGGCGCCGCCTTGCGTTTGGTGGCGTGCCGAGCCTACGGCGGTCAGCCGGCGGCCACTCACCGTGATCCGCTTGCCGTACTTGCTCCAGAATGTGACGCCGCACCGCCGGTGGCGGCCGGTGCGCTGGTCGAACGCCTGGCACGTGCTGAACGGCGGCACGTACACGTGCAGACTGACGGCGCGCTCCGAGTGGCTGGCGTTCTCCACACGGTGCAGGCCGAGCGAGTCTGCCCAACACCCAACACACGTGCCGTCGGCGTGGCCGCGTCACGCCGCACACGCAGCGACATACTGTGAGGCACTCTGAGTGACCACTGTGAGACGAATACTAGCAACGACGAGGGAGCGCGTACACTGCGCAGCTGCCACCACCAGGTAGAAATAGACCTTCCATTCACGTTTGACTACTTATTTATTAAGGTTAAAGGCATGGGCTGCGTCGGGGGGGGGGGGGCGTGTTCCCCATACGCCGAGAAGCTTAGCATGACGCCTGTGGACGTTGCAAGGAAAGAATGAGCCCAAAACAATCGTGTCCTCCTCTACCTCCATCTGAAATGTCTACTGTTAATTCTTCCTTTTGCAATTTTTGTCCAGTGTCCATTTGAAAGAAAATACTTCCGTCACGTAATGAAAGACCACCACGGACATGAGTAATCGATTGTTGATAGTTGTTTTGACTTCCACATCGGGCAGGATGAATTGAGGTTGTGATGACAGCATTACCACGTGTTTGGTTACCATTGATGTAGCACACTTTGTTGAGGGACAGGCGCTTCCTGCCCAGCTCTTGCATGCCCTCTTGCTCCGACTGGCTGTCCGGCCACTGGAAGCGTACCTCCTGCAGTTCACCCTGCAGAATCTGCGCCACAGACGATCACCACCCATCACTACACCTGCAGTTAGCACTGCGGCACAAGCGACATTTCATGAAGCCGATGTGTGTGGGGGAGGGGGATACATGTATTAGCTATAAGTTCCCCAGCATGGGGGAGGCGACTCCATAGTCCATATGGTCCCACTCCAAAGGGTCTCACGTTAAATCTGGAAGTGGAAGACATTGGGAAGCAAACCAACCTGAGGGGGAAATACTCCACCCAGGAACATGCAAACCGAACCCACCCCCGTCCTGTAGAGTGTGCACCAACAGATATGTTACTGTGTCTCCTCCAGTTCGCCCTGCAGAATCGTTCCGGAAGAAGACCTGCCCATTACTACCGGTACTGCTACACTCGTCACTAGAGATGGTAAATACCCAGAATGCTGGGACCGAAGCCCGGACGGGCTGATCTGATGTGACCAGGCCCGGTTGGGTCCGGTTAAAAAGCATCGAAATCCGGTCAAAAGACAAGTTTAAAAAACATGACTTTTTTGTATATCAAGAAGGACCATCATATTTTGTTTTGTTTAATGAAGTTCATATAGAGAGTTCACATCACATTGGAAGACCTCGCTCACTCCCAGACATGAATAAAGATATACCTCCTACCAAGGCATTGATTTAGTGTTGAGGCATTATTTTAGTGTTGGCAGGCATTGGTAGGAACATGGTGACTTGACAAAGCAATGTGATGGTGAAGGATCAAATGAAACACTGGTGCCCGGCCACACGGCAGATCTGTTCTGGAGCGCCTCCGGCGGCCCAATCCCGGCGTGGTAGGCCGAGCGGGGGCGCACCTCGACCACAATGGGCAAACAATGGGCATGAGCGTACACTAAAAGCTGGCGTCGCACGGTCGAGACCGCAACGTCCGCTCAAAACCTGATATTGTAGAAACGGGATGTAAAATGCCGGGCGGGCCGGCCTCTAGTTAAAACAAGCAAATAACCATAATAAAAAACAACAATAACAATTCCATATAAAACACGTAATAATGAAAATGCCACCTACCAACTACAATGGTTACGATGAGCAGTGACTAAATTAACGCCACCTACAACCTACACAGCCTACGATGAGCATAAAGCTGAGTGATTTAGAATACGCTGTACAAAAAAGCAGAATATATATTTCAAGGGAACAATCGAAACGTCTATGCGCTTTGCGAGACAGAAGGTCAATTAGATGCTACCCGTACAGCGTCTTATAAATTAGTAGACAAGGAGACAAGGCCTAGCTGAAGTGGTCCGACCCAGGTGTCCAACTCCTTTGTGGCTATGGTAGCAATGCTGCTTGTTGCGTATGGGCTCAAGTGTTTGTTGTCCTGTTCGGCTGTTGAACTGCTGCACCCAGATACTGTTGAACTCTGGGGCTAGGTCCGAGGCATGCAGACGTTGATGCCGTTTCGTCATTAGTATTTCAAGCGGTAAAGACAGTTCTAAAGTGGAAATAATTTATGTTTATCTTAAATTGGGTTGGTTTGTTAAGTTAGCGCTGATGGGACCAGGCACAATTACGGACTACCCGGCTGAGATTGAGTGACCAGAGAGACAGGGTCATCTGACAGCTGGACACGTTTACGACATGGGTGCCATGCATGTATTCTGAAGTAGTTTGCTTTTTTCTCAGGTATTCTGACTTCAGGAAGTACTGATTTCGGGACGATATCGACCCTATCCTTCACGTTTAATCTCATCCTATACAGATTCATTTCATTACCCCTTAGAATGCGTGCAGCTCAAGCTGAAACCTTTATTATGTGCTATGGGGGCAATTGTTGTTCCAATGTCTATCTGGAGGGGGGCATAGAATGTATCGGGTCGAACCCCTGGCTGGAAAATGTTGACCAAGAGTGTTTCCTCACCACTTATTTCAATGTTAAATGGTTGTGCTCCCCACAAGTTGGTTGGAATCCCACCACTGGTCATACGAGACATACCGACTCAAAATTGTATACATTTAACATTATCATTGCATATACTAACGCGCTGGCAATTCAGCCTGTCAGTTCTGTCAACTTAGCCGATAACCTAACAGACATCTGGAAAATCTGCATGCTGGCCGATAAATCAAACGGAGTATGCGGTCACTGCTGCAGTGACAACTAACACCCGATCTCACCGAGGGATGCCACTGCCCTGCACAAAGCCAGTGCTGGCACCTCGGGCAGGTAGTGGGCCACACACGCACACTTCATACCATCTGTGTAAGGAGCCATCAGAGACGCCGGACAACCAGGGGCAAACGGTGAGCTGCACGTGTTCCGCGCTGCCGGCACAGGATCGTGCGTCGCGCCGTTGTCGACGGAGATCTTGTGGACCGACAATGGCTGCCCTCTCACGGCGGAGATCTTGTGGACCGACAGTAGCTGCCCTCTCACAGCGGAGACCTTGTGGACCGACGATACTACCCTCTCACGGCGGAGATCTTGTGGACCGACAGTAGCTGCCCTCTCACGGCGGAGACCTTGTGGACCGACAGTAGCTGCCCTCTCACAGCGGAGACCTTGTGGACCGACGATACTACCCTCTCACGGCGGAGATCTTGTGGACCGACAGTAGCTGCCCTCTCACGGCGGAGACCTTGTGGACCGACGATACTACCCTCTCACGGCGGAGATCTTGTGGACCGACAGTAGCTGCCCTCTCACGGCGGAGACCTTGTGGACCGACAGTAGCTGCCCTCTCACAGCGGAGACCTTGTGGACCGACGATACTACCCTCTCACGGCGGAGACCTTGTGAACCGAGGGTAGCTGTCCTCTCACGGCAGAGACGTTGTGGACCGACGGTATTGCCCTCTCACGGCGACCTGCTGAGACTAAATACCGCGCCACAAAAAGGTGGCGCGACATTTGGCACCAGTTTTTTTTTATAGTACCTAGCATGCGGCACCAGCTGCGAACACAGCCCAACTATGTATGGCATATATAGCGATGTACGTGAGATCGGCACTCGCTTGCCTTCACATGTCGCCTTCTTATTCATCTGAGGGCGACGGGCAGCGAGATATCTACATCTGTCGAAGTCCCATCTGTCGAAGCCAGGCATGCTTTGAATTGGTGATTCCTAGCTAACTGCCGTGGCCTTCTGTTGCCGTCAGCGCTGCTTCCGGTCCCTGTCGCCTAATACACGACACAATCTGCACTCGTCTGCCATAGACAGAGGGGCGGTCAAAAGGCGACTGGAAGCGAGACATCACATCTTAGCTCAAATAAGTCAACGTCCACCACAAATATATCAACGTCCACCAGTGCCAATTGATGTGAAACGTGGTCTCCACGCTATTCATATCTGCAAGCAATTCACCACGAAAAATGCTCTATCTAAAATATATAGCTAACGCCGAATGTCCTAATGTTGCATCTGCTTTGGTCAGGTTTCTAGAACCATGGAGCCAAGGGTGTCAAGCACAAACCTTTCCACATGGACCCACGCTTTAAGCTTCTGGAAGGAAATTATTCAAACTTCTATTGCAGGACATCCCGAAGCTAGATGAAAACTGGCTGTCAGTCACTTGGAAGTATATGGGGAATCGAGTTTCGACGTCCAGGGGTTATCGAACATAGAGGTCAGTAGGGTGGACCACCACGATTCCACCAAAAATCATCTTGTTAGTACTTCTCGATACGCCGAACACCGCTGTGTATGTCGTACAACTTCACACTAAAATGTGTGACCTCCAGAGGTCATCGAAGTTGGAGCAAGTCATAACTATACTCGGATTCGGATGCGAGCGGGGTATTACCATGACGCGAATACAATTGTCCTCACTAGTACTTCCGATGCGCCGAATTCACCCTTATATGTCGCACATGTTCACATTCACGCTTGTGACCTTCATGGGTCATCGAAGTTAGAGATAAATAAGGCGAACAATCACGATTCTGGCAACAATCACATTAGTGGCACTTCTTGGAATGTCGAATGCAGCTGTGTATGTCGGACACTTTCACATTGAAGTGTGTAACCTCTACGGGCCATAAAGGCTCGAGATCATTTGGATGGACTGTCATGTTCTCGCCTAAAGTCCCTTCATTGACACCAAGAAGTACCACTGAGGCGAGTTTTCCCAACACGTGAGTATACTCTGTTGACCGAAAAAAGCAATGGCCTCTGTAGGTCATGAATTTGGTTGTGAAGCTGTGCAACATACACAGCTGTTTTCACCGCATTGAGGGGTGCTACCGAGGCGACATTTTGCGACATTGTTAGACGTGACACCGAATCCGAATCCGAATATGAGCTGTTTTTACACACATGAAATGCTGACCATGTTCTCTCACCTCTCCCCAACCCCCTCACGCTAAGCGACAAACTTAACCAAATGTTGCGATGATATGTAAAATAAAGCCGAACGCATGTCATAATAATAGCGCCGTTTATCATAAAGCGCTGCTATATCCAAATTTTCAACCATGGATGTCGCCATGGACCTTAGCTAGGTGGATGAAGGGGTTTTAGGTCGAATTTTCCCATGCAACGCCACAGGCGTAGCGTTCAAGTTCAGGAAGTTTGATGGAACGATCCACCCCCTCCCCCTCCATGCTGCCTCCCGTAGTGTCCACCCGCGTCTCCTTGGCAACCCAGCTGGTCTGGACCTGGTCACGTGTGCATCACGTGACCAGTTACAACAGGAGCCGGATCTCGTGACACACGACGTAATCGCCAGCACATGGCCCGGATGGTGGGTAGGGTGACGCTGCTAGCTGGTGCTGGCCGTCCAGGCCGACTCCACGTAATAACAGCACGTGCTGCGGCCCGGTCCGCCACCACACCCCTGCTGAGATTACACAACATATACATGTTGGGGTGTACTCGCTGTCCGGCTTTGCTGACATCTGATCAAGGCCCCCAGGACAGATGCTAATCTATCTATCTGAACAATAGGAAGCATGGCCCGGACCGTTGGAAACCGAGCGAGTTAACAATAAATGGGGCAGATGAGACTCAATGAGCAATTAACTATTCTACCATCGAATATATATATATATATATATATATATATATATATATATATGTGTGTGTGTATGTGTGTGTGTGTGTGTGTGTGTGTGTGTATGTGTATGTGTGTGTGTGTGTGTACGTATGTATGTATGTATGTATGTATACGCTATAAAACGTGTTTGAGTTATTTTCGCTTAATATTTGCTTAATTAGTTTGCCGTTCGCTCCGCACGTGTAGTTTTATTACTTTCGAGTTGGTTCACATATACAATGCGACGTAGAGGCACACTCTACCCATGCATGGCCGAGACGTTCGATGGTCGGTTGTGTGACGCAAATTTACGAACTTCCTCATGTGACCTATTTAGCTGCTATTCAATGTGAGTCCCTATTTACACGAAACATGTGTAGCATTGCGGATTCGCCCGGACCGCAGCAGCTCCGGACCCTGCAACTGGGCGTCTGAGACATGATCACCAGCAGTGCCGCCAGGACCCTGCAACTGGGCGTCTGAGACATGATCGTTGGCAGTGCCGCCAGGACCCTGCAGCTGGGCGTCTGAGACATGATCGTTGGCAGTGCCGCCAGGACCCTGCAGCTGGGCGTCTGAGACATGATCGTTGGCAGTGCCGCCAGGACCCTGCAACTGGGCGTCTGAGACAGGGTCGTTGGCAGTGCCGCCAGGACCCTGCAGCTGGGCGTCTGAGACATGGTCGTTGGCAGTGCCGCCAGGACCCTGCAACTGGGCGTCTGAGACATGATCACCAGCAGTGCCGCCAGGACCCTGCAACTGGGCGTCTGAGACATGATCACCAGCAGTGCCGCCAGGACCCTGCAACTGGGCGTCTGAGACATGATCACCAGCAGTGCCGCCAGGACCCTGCAGCTGGGCGTCTGAGACATGATCACCAGCAGTGCCGCCAGGACCCTGCAACTGGGCGTCTGAGACATGATCGTTGGCAGTGCCGCCAGGACCCTGCAGCTGGGCGTCTGAGACATGATCACCAGCAGTGCCGCCAGGACCCTGCAACTGGGCGTCTGAGACATGATCACCAGCAGTGCCGCCAGGACCCTGCAGCTGGGCGTCTGAGACATGGTCGTCAGCAGTACCGCCAGGACCCTGCAGCTGGGCGTCTGAGACATGGTCGTCAGCAGTACCGCTCGGACCCTGCAACTGGACATCTGAGACATGATCGCCGGCAGTACCGCCACGGATACCTGCAGGCGGTGCCGCCCAGTAATCCGAAACTGTAACAACCAGAGGCTCCGTGTACATTTCCGTTCCCCTGAATCGATGACAAAGATATTTGGTGCGAGACTGTGTCAGCTCAAGGATAGGTGGGTTGCACCAGCTCAACCCAACGACCAAGCAGCTCGCCTCCAAAACCGATGGAACAGGGCGGCGTCGCCAACAGTGGTTGGGCGATCGATCAGCGACAACCAACAACTGCAATAACTGTAGTAGTTGTATATAATCGTTTGCATAGCTGCGCCCCAGCTCTTGGTTCACGCAGTGGTCGAATGGCAGCCAAGCCCGAGGCTCTGATGCAGGGGGCCCGAGTGTGGAGCAGGGCCGCAGCTACTTGGTATCGACCGGGCCGGCACGGGGGCTCGGTAGGTGCACATATCCGTCACGGAGCGTCCAATTTCCAGCCTTGGGCCGCGTCGCCGGCTGCGGTATGTTGAGGGTCCGGGAGGTGCATATATTTGTCACGGAGCGTCCAATTTCCAGCCTCGGGCCGCGTCGCCGGCTGCGGTATGTTGAGGGTCCGGGAGGTGCATATATCCGTCACGGATCGTCCAATATCCGGCCTCGGGCAACATCGCTGGCTGCCGCATGTTGACGTGCGCATTGTCAGTCGATGCCATCGCACTAATGCCGTCAGGAGGCTATACATTGTGCATATCAGAATAGCCGGGAAGCGTCGCGCATATCATATCAAAAGCGTCGCGCGAGCCGTCCGCATCGATCACCAATCGATGTGTAAAACGGCAATCGCGGCACACCGGCTGGCGGGTAATGATCAGGTGCGGTCGGCGGGTAATGATCAGGTGCGGTCGGCGAGAAATGATCAGGTGCGGTCGGCGATAAATTATCAGGGGTGGTCGGCGAGAAATGATCAGGGACGGTCGGCGAGAATACTCGGGGGTGGTCAGTGGGAAATGATCAGGTGCAGTCGGCAACCAACGCGGCATGAAGGTTAATTGACTTTCCAGCATGCACAAAAAATTACGTGCGTCTCCAACCAAGGACCGTGGCGATTATCGCTGTTTTTTTTTCTGTGCCCGCCCAGAAAACGTTCAGCTGTGAAGCGGGCACCAAAAAGCAGTATGTAGAGCTAAAAAGCAAACAAAGAACGATTTTTCTCAGTGGCCACTGAAGCTGATTTTGTCCGCTCGGAAGTTTTTGTTCAGTATGAGCATTGCGGTCAGGTAACAATGCTCATTGGTAAACAGATGCTTTGTTATTCAGACCATATTTTCCCACTCACCCAAACAATGCTCTGTTTGGAGTCTACGGACGGATTCGCACGAACTGACACACACCGATTCGCCAATGAATATTCGAGTGCATATTATATGCTGCTTATTCACACATTGTACCAGAAACATCCGGCAATGGCGCTACAGCTCGGGGCCGAAAGGATTGGGGACTGCAGAGGCTTGTGGCTGCTGTACCACCACGCCATCGCGTCTGTGGGTGTGTTATACAGCTACTGACCTTCATGAAGCAGTGGGAGTCCTGGTGGTCGTGGATGGTGGAGGCGATGCTCTCCGGCCAGCAGAGCAGCATCACGTCGAACCGGCCGTTCCCAGCGTCCACCAGGTTACGTGTGTACCTACAGTCACATACAGATGACAGCGTCACCAGACAGTCACATCGTCACGTACCGGTCTGTGGGAAACAGCAACCAAATATGTAGGACAGACAGGAACATGAGCTCTGCAGCAGTGGCGCAGCCAGGATTGTCATACGGAGGGGGTGGGTGGTGGGGGAGGACAGCCAAAAAATATCATGAAATAGAGAAAGCTTCCAGCGCACGAAGCCCGCCGAAAGCTTAAGGTAATGCGTGATGAATATATGATAATTTCTCCTTTCATGTAGTTAATTGTTTGGTGCTGGGGGAGGGGCGGGAGCCCCCCCCCCCCCCTATTGGCTGCGTTTATGCTTCTACAGCAACCTGAATGGAACTCGGGAGGGCTGGAGGATATGAAAACCGTGAGCAATTGTGCTGTTAAATCGATACGCAGTTTGCACATGTCATATACTACGAGATAGTAATTATAATATTATACTGTAACACGAGAAGTGAAAGATTGAGGGATGGAGGATTGAGAGACGGGGTGGGGGATACAGGATTTGAGGGAGCTCACATATCGCAGTGATTGTCATATATAAGTTCAAGTCTCATTCCAGCCCCGTGCCCGTAGGTGTCGACAATGTACCACAAAGATGTTCGAAATACATTGTTTTCCAACACACTCTTTCTGACACACAGGCATGGAGATATCATAAGAGGTGCCGAACAGACCACATGCGGCAACAGCTTCCAAAATGTTAATGCCAACCGACCTTGCGTGGCAATAATCGACTGGTAACGACTTCCAGTCTGTTTGGCCAGCGAAAGTTTTTGACAAGTTTCTACTTCTCTGCAACCGGGTATGACTGATGCATGCAATAAATCCATACTTAGCTCAACTGTGAAAGCTAATCTAACCCAACCTAACCTAATCTAACTTAATCCAACCTAGCATGATCTATCCTAAGCTAACCAAACCAAGAAACCTAACGGCGTTATGGCTTCACCACCCACCACTGCATGGCGTCCTGTGTAGACCGTGGTAGGGCGTCACATAGTCGCCCCCCCACTACCTCTTGGCTCCCCCTGTCCCGCCCTGGCTTCCCGTGTAGTCTGTGGTAGGGCATCACGTAGTCGCCCACCACCCATTACCTCTTGGCTGCCCCTACCCCGCCTTGGTGTCCCGTGTAGTCCGTGGTAGGGCGTCACGTAGTCGCGCACTACTTCGTGGCTGCCCTGCCCTGACTGTGTGATTGGTCAGCTACAGGTCGGTGTAGTGTGGCTCGGCATCGATCTGGCGACCGGTAGCCCAGGCGATCGTCGGTCATGGACAGCGGTTCTGCGCCAGTCATACCAGTATAAGGCGCCATTAGCAAGGGGATACCATACCGCGACAGCAAGCTTGTGAACCGACCGCAATTAAGGTCTTGCTCTGCACCATCCCATGTGGGACTGTTTCCACATTTTAACGCTATTAACGAGTAAGGGTTTTGAACATCACAGCATTTGAAGCGACGATATCAACTGTACGATTGTTTTGTTGCCGTCAAGTCATCTGTGACCAGCAGTGGCGTCGCCACGAAATTCTTCCAGGGGGGGGGGGGGGCAAGGTCGAAAGGGGGCCTCCTGTTCCCCGAAAGGGGGCCTCCATTGTGTTAGGGTCTCATATTGTTTTTAGGCTCTTATACTATGGTTCGAGGATGGGGAACATGATTTCGTATTGGTTTTTGTTTGTTCTTGGCATGGTGCATCATTTACTCAAAACGCAATGGCACTAATCATTTTCGCTGAAAACTGGGCCATACCAGGGTATAAATAATGTTTAATACAACGAAGAATGGCGCTTAGATGCTCCTGGGTTTTAGACATTGCGTGTAAAGAAAGCATACGACCTTCAATATACCAGGAGGTGCTGAGTTGACATCAAAAGTAACGTTGAGTAATAAAGTATAATCCTTAACGTTACTTTTGATGTCAACTCAGCACCTCCTGGTATATTGAAGGTCGTATGCTTTCTTTACACGCAGGGTATAAATAAGTAATATTTGGATAAATACATAAGTGCCAAAACAAACCATCGTCTCAATGCTTTCTCGAATCTTCCCGCTGGCCTCTAGATTGCAGCGAGCTGGCGGGGCTGGTGCTAAGCATATCTTACAGATATCTGCCATTGATCAACCCACTTTTAAGTCCTCCAAGTCTAACTGAATATAGCTAGATTCATCACTACTGTTATTTATTCCCACCAGCTTGATGTCATAAGCAAAGCTTGAACGACCATTTCTCAGTCCAAGGACGACAATTTCGTAAAGGTGACAACGAGAAGTGGATTGCATTGGGTTTTTTTAGCGTCCTCTTAGGAATTTGTTTATTTTCATAACATTTGGTGCTGGCTGCAAGGCAACTGTCACACGAGGTAAAATATATCCTCAGCGAATAAATTCACGGCAAGAACAAGCATTGAACACCAATGCATAAATGACAATGCAACAATGCAACAATGTCAGTACGTACATAATCCAAGCCTTCAAATTTCACGCCGTCACGCCCATCGTTTTCGCTGTGCTGTACCGTTTTGTAAATGACGTTGAGAAGGTATGGAAGCTGGGAAGCTCTAATCATGCAGGCTGTAATAACAGAAAAGAAGTTTGTTGGAAGAAAATGCATTTAAAAACATCATTCATCCCATTTCATATGGGGCATGGATGTTGTATTGTATGCTTATAAGGGGTAATTTGTCCCCTCAATGTTGGCTTTTCCCCATGGGCGTATGTTTCGGAAAATTATTGAGGGACCAGTGGAGTACCTAAATTTGCGTCAAGCAGGAGGGGGAAAACGGATTTGCAGGGGGGAGGGGGGCACCTACGCCCATTAAAAAGTCAAACTTGGATTTCGAGCGCTATTTTGTCAAAGGGTACATTTCGAAATAATATAATTCGTCATCAACTAAATTGTCCTGTGGAGGGGCCTAATCTACCACTATGGTTTCTGATCGGTCGGATTTCAACCCTAACTCCACCACTCAGTTCTAAGGTTTTATTTTGGTATCCCTTGATAAGTTACCTCACACTGCTGAAATTACACCTATTCCACAAACCCGGATCGGTATCCCAAAAAATCAAGCTGGAGCCCTCCAAAAAAGGAGAGATTCCAACAAATAAATGTCCGAGTCAGGAAAATGGCTCTGTTGCACCGAACATTTTTTTATCAGATGCCTTCAAAAATTGCGTATGACACCGAAAAGCATACCGGATCTAGAAAAATCGAGGTGGGACACAAAAACATGGCGTCAGAGGTTCGAAAAATCAGGCCGGGATTCGGACTTTAAAAAAACCCCAGAAAAGATCCACAAAAATCGCGTTGAGCCCAGAAAGCTGGCGTTGGGTCTCCGGAACCACGCGCCTGGGCGGGATAAGTCGCGCTGGGACCCACAAAATCGCACCGAAGCCTCAAAATCATACTGGGGCCCCACAAATGTTCGTCAGAAGCCCCAAATATACACAGCGGGACCCTACGAGTACAACGGTGCCAGAAAGTACAACTCACCCTCCAAAGCGCACAGAGTCTCCCAAAAAGCGATAGGGCCTTAAAACATGCGTTGCAGCCCTAAATAAACATACCGGGAGCTCTAAGAAAAATACACTGCAAGCCCGCAAGGCGCACAGGGGCCATGAGAACGCACAAGGGCCTGGAAAAGAGGCTGGGGCCACAAAAGGCAACATGGTTCCAAAACGTACAAAACGACCGGGAGCTAGATAAACACATCGGGATCTTCGAAAATGCTCCGACACGTAAAAAATACTCGGTGCACAAAAAAACACAACAAGGCCCTAAAACGAGCAGGGTTTAGAAGATGTATTAGGCCCATAACTTCAAAGTAAAATGTATTACCCACCACTTTAAAATACAAAATTTTACAATTTCGGGCATTCCAGTTCATAGCACCCGGTCGCCACGACGGCAACGTCAGTGCACGTGCACACCCATTTTTCGTATTCGGTGCATTCGCCACACTTCGTGCGATGCTATGGTTTCTGCTAGGCCTTCTGCGTTTTGCTAATTGCTGCCACATGATAGACTTGCGCCATATTTGGCGTGATGGAATGATTCGCATGGGCGTTCGCTTCGAAAAGTCGATTGATTAAATTCGATCATTAGTTTCCTACTTCCCACATTTTCTGGTAGTTATGAAATGCGGTTTCCACTGAGCTTTGATGCACTTCATATCTTTGCTGCTATCCTCCCAGATTGGATACCGAACCGAGGCCAAGCCTTGGCGTTCTTTTTTGGACTCGTTGCGTCTTTCTTGGTCTATGATTGTGTATTATGGCTCCAATCAATTTTTGTTAGGGGCCTAAAGCATTTTCGAACCCCCTCCTCGTTTTAGGGTTTGTTGAATTTTTGTGCACCGAGGATTTTTTTTGACGTGTCAGGGCGCTTTCGAAGATCCCGATGTGTTTATTTAGCGCCGGTCTTTTTGTTTGCTTTGGAACCATGTTGCCTTTTGCGGCCCCAGCCACCTTTTCAGGCTATTGTGCGTTATCATGACCCCTGTGTGCCTTGAGAGCTTCCGGTGTATTTTTTAGACCTCCCAGTATGTATATCTATGGCTGCAACGCATGTGTTAAGGCCCTGTCGCTTTTTGTGAGACTGTGCGCTTTGGAGGGTCAGGTGTATTTTCGGCCCCCGTTGTGCTCTTAGGGTCCCGATGTGTTTATTTTGGGCTTCTGACGCACACTTGTGGGGCCCAAGTACAATTTTGGGGCTTCGGTACGATGTTTCTAGGTCCCAGAGTGGCTTATCGCTCCCAGGCGCGTGGTTCCGGAGACCCAACCCCAGTTTTCTGGGCTCAATACGATTTTGTGAAACTTTACTGATTTTTTTTTAAAGTCCGGATCCAGGCCTGATTTCTCGAGCCCTTGGCGCCATGTTTTTGTATCCCACCTCGATTGTTCCAGATCCGGTTTGTTTTTCGGTGCCGTACGCAATTTGTGACGGCATCTGATAATATGTTCGGTGCTCCAGAGCCATTTTTTTTTAACCTGGGCATTTAGTTGTTGGAATCCATCCTTATTTTGGAGGGCTCCAGCTTGATTTGTGTTTGTGTTTGTGGTCACACTGTGCTTACGTGTTGCCCTAGACGGCAATTTTTTAGAGCCTCGACGGGACTACCGATGGGATTTGTGGGTCCCAAGCCCGATATTTGGGGAGCTCGGTTCGAGTTTGTGCGATGCGTTGTATTTAGCTGTGGCCCCAACGCGATGTTGGCGGTTCCTGTCGCAATTTTTCGGGCCTCGGAGCGAGTTTTCCGGGGCTCGCCGTATTTATTTGGAGACCCATACGCGAATTCTGGTGGACCGACGCGAATTTTGGTGGCACCAGCGCGATTTTTGAGGCCCCGACACGATTCTTGGGAGTTTATCCCTCTCAGGATGGAGGGGGCATTTGCCCCTTTGATATAGCACTGCGGCCACTGAAGGAGTTTTTTTTTGTCCCAGAGTGACATTCCGGTTAAAATTGATTTTGGGGGCAGCTGCAACTTTTGGGGACCCGGCGCGACCTTCTGGGCCTCCAGTGTGATTTTCAAGGGCTGCGATGCGACTTTTTTGGGTCTTTTGGGCCCCGACGTCATTTTCTGGGATCCCTAGCGCGAGCTATAGCGGCCTCGACACTTTTTGGGGTCCAATGCGTTTTGGAGGCTTTTGGCGTCATTGTTGGGCCCCCAGAGTGATTATCCATGTCCGGATTGTTCTTCGTTGCTCCGGCTTCATTTGTTTTGGTCCCAATGAGACTGTTGGGGCACGGTACGACCTGTTGTGCCCCTGGCATGATTTTCGTGGTCCGGGCGTGAATTTTTGGTACCCCAGGCTCAGCGTAATTTGCGGGGGCCCGCCCCGGCCGGATCTTTTGGGGCCCATATCGTGATTTTAAAATACCCAGACTCGACTCTTACTTCTTCTTAGGGGGTTCTTCTTGCAAATTATAGGCCTCCTGTCGCGTCGTCTCATTTCCTAGAGCCTTTTTACCGGTTTTCGATGTCTCCTTGTGTGTCCTACCCTCCTCCATATTCAATGGTCCTCCTCTCCCGTCTTGGAGGGCCTCCTCTTGCATTCTGGGGCCCCTTTAACATGGCATGGGGCTTCCTCTCATCTTCGAGGGGCATTCTCTGCCAAATTAGGGGCCTCTTGCCACGCCTCGTGTGCCTCCTCCTTTATCCAGGCAAAGCCTTACCCGTCTTGAGGGATCTTCAATTTTGGAAACCTCACCTCCTTCCATACCTGCTATCACTCCCATCTTAAGGGCCTCCTCTCATTTCCTGGGAACTTTTTCCAGTCTTCGGGTCCTCATTTGGTCCTGGAGACCTACTCCTTCTCGAGTCCGGCAGGTTCCTCATTTCTCTTCTAGATGCCTTCTTTTTCAAATTAGGGGCCTCCTCTCACGTCTTGGGGGCCTCCTGCTCTGCGTTCTCCTGCTCTGCGCTCTGGATTCGATCTTTACCCATCTTAGGGGTGGTCTCTTATCTGCTGGTGGACTCCTCTTCTCTCCCAGGCGCCTCCTCTGCCAAATTACTGGCAAGCTTTCCTATCTTAGTGGCCTTGTTATTTCCCGGGACCTTCTTATCCGTCTTCGAGCCTTCTTTTCCGCTTGGGAGCCATCTCTCGTATCCAATGGCCTTTCTCTCCTATTTTAGGGGCCTCCTCGTTCATCATGGGGTCTCATTTCCAATCTTGTGTCGTTCTCTTCCGAATTAGGTGCCTCCTGCCACGTCTCTGGATCATCCTTTTCTATCTCGGTGGAACCTCACCCGTTTGGGGCCTGCTTTTGCGTCTCCGAAACCTCATCTCATATCCAATGGCTTCCTTTTCCGTCTTAGGGCCTCCTCTCATATTCTGGGGCCTCCTTTCCGGTGTTGGAGCCTCTTTTGCAATCCTGGTTGCCTCCGTGCCACTTTTGACACTCTCTTGATTTCTGGGGACTCCTACCCTCTCCTAGGTGACTCCTTTTTCAAATTAGGGGCCTCCTCTCACGTCATGGGGGCCTCCTTATCTGCGTCTGGAGCCTCATTATCCTCTTAGCAGGGTGCTTTTGCGTCCTAGTCCTAGATTTTCTCTTCCAGGTTCCTCCTCTTCCAAAATATGGGCCTCATCTGGCTGGTCTCGGTGGCCTTCTCTCATTCCTGCGGAGACCTTCTTATCCGTCCTGGGGCCCCTATTGCGTCCGGAGAAGTCTCCCCTATCAGGTCTTAATTTTATATTGCAGGGGCATCCTCTTCCGTCTTGGGGGCCTCGTTTTCCAACTTAAGAATATCCTGCCACCCATCGGAAGCCTTTTCGTCTAACCTGGGTGGCTTCTTGCCCGTCTCGGTGGCATCCTTTCCGTCCTGAGGGCCTCCTTTTCGTGCTGGGGTCTCCTTTTCGTCCTGGGGCCTCCTTTTCGTCCTGGGGGCTACCTTCCTATCTCTGTTCTACGTCTTAGGGGCCTCCTTTTCGTCCTTGGGTGCATCCTTTTCGTTCTAGGGGCCTCCTTTTCGTCCTGGGGCCTCCTTTTAGTCCTGGGGGCCTCCTCCCAATCTCTGTTCTACGTATTGGGGGCTTCCTTTGCGTTCTGGGGCATCCTTTTCGTCCTTTGGGCATCCTTTTCGTCCTGGGGGCCTCCTTTTCGTCCTGGGGGCCACCTCTCAATCTCTGTTCTACGTCTTAGGGGCCTCCTTTTCGTCCTGGTGGCCTCCTTTTCGTCCTGGGGGGCCTCCTTTTCGTCCTGGGGACCTCATCCCAATCTCTGTTCTACGTCTTGGGGGTTTCCTTTGCGTCCTGGGGCCTCCTTTTCGTCCTGGGGGCCTCCTTTTCGTCCTGGGGGCCTCCTTTTCGTCCTGGGGGCCTCCTCCCAATCTCTGTTCTACGTCTTGGTGCCTTCCTTCCTTTTCGTCCTGGGGACCTCATCCAAATCTCTGTTCTACGTCTTGGGGGCATCCTTTTCGTCCTTTGGTGCATCCTTTTCGTCCTGGGGTTGGTTGGTTGATTGTTGGAGTGTAGGGGCGCATGGACTGCGTCTTTCGTCCTGGGGGCCTCCTTTTCGTCCTGGGAGCCTCCTTTTCGTCCTGGGGGCCTCCTTTTCGTCCTGGGGGCCTCCTTTTCGTCCTGGGGGCCTCCTCCCAATCTCTGTTCTACGTCTTGGTGCCTTCCTTTTCGTCCTGGGGCCTCCTTTTCGTCCCGGGGGCCTCCTTTTCGTCCTGGGGGCCTCCTCCCAATCTCTGTTCTACGTCTTGGGGCCTCCTTTTCGTCCTTGGGTGCATCCTTTTCGTCATGTGGTCTCCTTTTCGTCCTGGGGGCCTCCTTTTCGTCCTGGGGGCCTCCTTTTCGTCCCGGGGGCCTCCTTTTCGTCCTGGAGGCCTCCTCCCAATCTCTGTTCTACGTCTTGGGGCCTCCTTTTCGTCATGGGGCCTCCTTTTCGTCCTGGGGGCCTCCTCCCAATCTCTGTTCTACGTCTCTTGTAGAGACCTGATTATATTTCCTGGTGGCCTCGTCAGTCTTGAGGCCTCATTGACAGCATGATATTCTGTCCCGTCGGCCTCCTTGCTCACCTTTTTTTTGCTGTGCATTTGCGGATAGGGGCCTCCTCAAATTTCAGGGGGGCGCCCCCAGTTTCACGGCAGGGGGGCGACTGCCCCCCCTGCCCCCCCGGTGGCGACGCCCTTGGTGACCAGACACAATGGGATAACATGACGTTTTTATTCAGCATGCTGAAGCCTATTTAGTTAACTTCATAGTTGATGCGATGATGCGATATCATCAAATTGTTTTCGTTATAAATCATCATTTCTTTATAAATCATCTTGTTTTCGTTATGTGTTTGTTTCAAGCATAACGTGTTCCATGAAGCAAACTACTTTACTGCAATGCCTGTATGACTGCAAATATTGCAATGCGCTGCGATATGTTGACAGATGAGATAATTGCCGTCAGAAACATTTCACAAACATTACCTCCAAATCTGAAGAGATGTAGCTTACGAGACATCGCCCATAATCTGCCCATGAAGGTTTGTTACTGGTATTAGGTTTGGCAAACAAGTTGTTTTTTTTCTGATGTAGGATCTGCCACCATTGCTTCACAACCGAGGAGTTGCATGTAGTGCAACTTCAGTACGCTACTTCACATGCAAACGTGGTATTGCATACCCCGGTATAGAGGTGATTTCTCTGCGGAGGCGAATGCAGCATCGCAAGCGGCACAACGCACAGCGCGAACTGTGTGAGCCGCAAACTCCTGGCTGAAAGGCCGTCCGGACCATGTACCGCGTGCGATGTGCTGCACCGCACGACACATGACGTCATCAGTTGCCACCGCTACATTGCAACACTGTTCGTTGTGCCGTGGATTAAATGTCAGACACTGCACCACAGGATATTGTGTCACATGGCTGTGCAAATGCTGTGCCGTGCGACAAATAACGTATTAAGTCGTACACCGGTTATGTACTCACAGCGCTATTTTTACACAACCCCTATGTAGTCCCCAGCTATAGGTACCGACAGCGCTATTTCTACACCATCCTCATCCAGCCACGAGCTGTAGGCACCGATAGCCATGGCTGGAGATCCCGTGTGGGTCGGGGTTCCGGACCCCCCTGGTTTGGTACCCTGCTAATGCTAAGTTGTCATTTCCCCTATTCGATCTGAAAATATATATAAAAATAAGAACCTGGACCTCCCTGGCTTCGTGAGTGACATCCAGACATGCCGACAGCGATATTTTGCTTTGCAGTGCTGACTAATTGACGTATAGACGACTAATGAACAACATGAGCCACAATATAGATCGTGGACATAGTCATGCTGTCCTTGGCATATCGTACCTTTCATTTACCTGCTCCCAGTTTAGTGATCGTCGAATAGGTGTAAACTTCGTCACAGCGTGACGGGAAACGGATGAACGCGTCCCCCAAAACGGGAAAATTTGGTGTCATCCTACCACTGTGGACGTATGGAGAACAGAACAAAACACGTCAATCTTCTGCTATCTTTCCCAAGTACCTTTCCCAAGAAACATCCTACATTCTTCTTATCCGGATGATCTCACTTAGCTGACACTCCTGGCCCAACACAAGATCGGGCCCGGCGCTGCCCATTACTGCTCTCAGGCACTGATGAAGGACCGAGATCTAGACAGCTATCTATGCGTCCACGAATGCCTCGAAAACATACGTGACAGGCAAGAGGGTGTCAACGTGAATGTCAACGTGAACGAACAGCGAACCACACGCCAATGTTGACTGTGTCAAATGATAAAACACTGTTCTGAGATGTGTTGAACCACTTCGGTAATTCAGCTAATTGCTGACACCATAATTAGCGGAGCACCACAGGGTGAGAAGAACCGCTTTCTCATGCGGTAATAGAAGAGTCTGCAAATTATTACAGGTGTTTGCTTTTAGAGCTGGTTGGCTGGCTGCATGGGTGGAGAAGTTAGAAGATTGTTGGTGGGGTCCAATACATGAAGGCAATGGGTGCTGCCAATTTAGTTGATGGGACCTACCCCGTAGGGCTCCATGTTAAGAGAGCAAGAAGTTGGTGGGGCCAATGGAAAGATGGTGGTGCCCAGGCCCCATCAAAAGTATGGGAAGCTCCACCCCGGGCTGGTTGGCTATTTAATTTTTGGGTACGTCGACAGACATGCGGATATCGCGTTCACACAGACGACATAATGCTTATGCTAGTACTAACTTGCAATGAAAGTCTAATTCTACGGATGTTTTGTTTATTGTTTCGGAGGAATTGGGGAATTTGTGTGCCCCAACGTCCCGAAAAGAATGCAGTTCTTCCTGCACACTTAATGAAATCAAGGCGTCGCGAAGGAGTATCATAAGAAGCAAGATAGAGATAAATACACATTCTAAGTAGATCTTTCCCGTACTACAAAGGCATACCAAAAAAGGCAATGATGCGCATCGCAGATACCATTTTTGCGATATCTCGTTGCTAACATTCCTATTCCGAGACATTAATTATGTCTTTAACTAGGTCAGGTCCCATCGATTGCGATCAAATATTCACAATAATAGCGCTGTGCTGTGCTCTACTGTGCTGTGGTGTGCTGTGTTGTGCTGCGACAGGGGCGGATGCAGGGGGCACTGGGGGTATGTGCCCCCATCGAAACGTGGCACCTGTCTAACCGGGGAAGGCTCGTCCTTCCGGGATGATTCGAGTACACCTCCATCCCTCTGCCCCGCTCTGCGGATTTTTCGGCCAAAGGCGCCTGCCTCAGATGAAAAACATCTCTCTAGTAGGTCCGAGTGCACCCTCCCCTTCTCGTTGAACGAGTTATTTTTTATCGGCCAAAGGCCGATAAAAAATATCGGCCGAAGAAAAGACACTTCTCCAGGAACTGTGTGTTCCCATGGAAATTCCTGGATCCGCCCCTGTGTTGTGCTGTATGCGTGTGTATGTTTGTTTGTTTGCTTGCTTGCTTGTTTGCTTCTGTGCGTATATGTGTCTGTGTGTGTCCGTGCGTGCATGCATGCGTACGCGCGTGCAGCTTGCGTGCGTGCGCGCGTGCGCCTACATTTGGAGCCCACCTTCTATTGAATCTGCCCACTCCGGTCAATAAGTCGGGAGGTCCATGGTGTCCCTATGGATATACCGTCCTTCCGCAGATCATTATCTGCTGACCATAAAACCGTACCGGAGCCAAAACAAGCCTGCCGTATCTAAATTACGGCCTCCGGCGAACACCCGAGGACGATGTGCTTACCGAGGTAGGACTCCATGTGCCGACCCTGGTGAGCTGACCCGTTAGCTACTCAGCATGTCATGCCCGGACACGCAGCACGCCAAATGGCACACAGCACCCCATGGCACCGCTGCCAGCGGCTGGCACCCCGTGTGCCACTCCCAGACCCCCTACACCGCACAACGTAGCGTAGCTCGGCGTCACATGTGTCGGCGGCGGTAACAGCGTAGCGTGGCTCAACGTCACATGTGCCGGCGGCGGTAACTGTTGGTTCTGCGCCAAGGTTGGGCTCGGCGCAGAACTCTGAGGCTCTGGCCACATGTCAGGCCAGCCACGACCGGGCTGGTCGTCAGACGTCCTGCGCCAGATGGGATCCGTGATACTCTACCCCCCGGCATCATGGCCAGATCGGATCCGTGATACCCTATCATCCGGCATCGTGTCGCTCGTAGAGCCAGGGACAGCCGCCCTCCGACAGCGGACCGGTGCAGGTGCCCGCGCAACCTGTCAGTGAGGACAGGGAAGGGCAGGCTCTCCAACATCTGGGGCATCCCATGGACCGGTGACCCCTCCCCCCCTCCTAACCAGTCCGTGAGGACAGGGCAGAGCAGGCTCTCCGAAATTTGAGGTGTTTATGGCATTATGCTACCATGTTTACAAAACACGGCTTAGTTCACCCATATTTCGAAACTTATCTTGCGTAAATGACGTACAGTATCCCACCCAGGAAAGCAGCGGAGATTATGAGCCAGCACCCATCTCCTACTGGCTAAAACCTGCGCATCAGTGAGATGCATAGCACCAATTAGGGCTGCCTTAAATGTTTTGAGTCCACCTTCCCGGAGTGTCAACAACCCTGAGCGATGTTAACGTTAGCTTTGTGGTGTTCCGCACATAACTATAGGGCCGCAGTCACGCATGCTCAGCTTCATCAAGCTTGAACTTGCTGGTGGACTGCGGACCAAAGGCCCCAAGCCATATAATTTTATTCTTGTTTATTCTCTCTTTACGACCGACTCAAGCTAAGGTATGATTATCAGAGTAGATATAGATTCGATAGATTGTGCAGTCTGTTGTACTTGAATTTTGGTACCCGTTGGCGTGAAGGGGATGAATATTATACTTATATAATAGGTGCCATATATTCCTAGTATCTTTGCCATTCAGAGCGATATTCTTGGGAGCTAAAAGTATCCAGAAGAAAGTACGTTGGTCGATGTACCGACAAGGGTGATGCTGTGCTGCATCACCGTGCAGGGAGTGGCGTACAACGGCTGGATTGTACCCCTTTCGGTGCTAAACAGTTGACAGTGTGGTGCATAAACAGCAAAATGAATGTAAATGGTGACATTTGTGTGATATTGTAAATCTAGGCGGAAACCAGAGTTTCACACAGAAATTGACAAAGGAGCCCAAAATATAATATGCTATGTTGGCATTATCCAGCCATCTAGTTACAAAAGTGCAAAAGTGTGCTTTTTAAGTGGGGCAAAGGATACCCCTGGGACCCTTCCCAGTTCCACGCTGCCGAAAGCTCACAAAGAAAAGTAAACCTATCTCTCAGAGACACCGGTAAGCATATTTCAAAGACCATGAAGATCCGCAATAATCCAGTTCTTGATAGCGAGGAATGTGATGTGCATGCATCTCAGGACAACACATGATCAAGAACAATAATGAGGATGCTACATCTCGCTTGCGGTGCAGTTAGCTCACGCGTTTGCCTGAGGCGTAAACAAATTCCTTCCGTTGTCACATGGGCGCAGCCGGGATTTTCTTAAGTGGGACCCAACCGAATTATTTTTGGGAAACATGTATGATGTCCAAACGTATGTGCATGGACATGACAACATCCCGTAATAGCATAGACATATTCAAATGTGTTTCTGTGGCTCGGAGCATGGCCAGTGCGAAATTGAAACTTTGTTGAACCACACTTTGTAAGTCTGAATGACGATCCCGCCATATGAACTTGATATAATTACTTCTTTAATAAAAGGAAGACAGTAAATGCAACTTTCGTGGATAGGAGATGACAGTAATTGGTAATTGAGTGGACAAATGGGCGGGGCTTATCAACGTCTATGCATTTCCCTAATTCTGTTGATGTCCACGTATTTACCAATGACTGTTAATATCACCCCAGCTGATCCAAGGATGTATTTCGGTCACTGACGCGACAAACTAAAGCCACTCTGGATGAGGAAGGCGCTCTCTAAGCAAGGCGGACCCTCGTCTTAACTAGGCAACATGCTCTGGACATGGCATGAACTCCCCTGGACGAAGCAACTTTGGGCTAGGCAGGCGCCCCTCTAGACAAAATAGATGCCCTCTTGATATCGCTGGCGCCTCTGCGGGCAAGGCACTATACGACGCCTGCGACATATTAGTCCGGCGACATATTCAATCCTAGTAAGACGGGTTTTACAAGTTGTTCGATCTACGTCGTACCTAAAACAAGTGGATGGCATAGTGTTTTGATTTAAGCAGAATATTCTAGAGGCGTCGGTTGGTTGTCGCGGGTTGAAGGGCAATTATCTTGGCAGCATCAATAATGTGATGTTCCCTGGAGCCAACCGACGACCCAGGGTGCAGTTGAGTGTCGTCGACAGTGCATTTAAGTGTCGAGTGTCCAGACTTGGGACTGTGGACGAAGGCTGCGGGTGCCTTCCGTCGACAAGCGGCATGCCAAGTGTTTCACAGTGCTACTGATGAATACAACGCAAATTATATGAAGATTATGTTTCAATGAGAGCCGAAGAGCGAGCACTCGTAACAGTATATCAATTTGCGAACACAAGAATGTCCATCTGCTTTCGCTCTTGGTATTCACATTTCAGTGCGCTTTCCCATGAATAACAATCATAATCCTGCCCATGAATGGCCAGATACTACATGCAGGGGTACGGAAATCGAGGGCGCACAGAGACGTCTGCGCAGAGCGCCGCTCGACCTCGAATTTTGTGGGCACCGACAACAAGCTTTTTTAGCATCCAGCGCGATTTTTGGGAGCCCGGTGCATTTTTTTAGCTCCGACACGGGTTCTCGGGGTTCCGCTTTACATAACTGGGACCACGACGGAAAATGTGTGACTCCAGCGCGATTTTCGCGGCCCCAACACGATTTCGTGCCTCCGAGCAAATTTTTGGAGCCACGCTGTTTATTCCGGGCCCTCTACGGCAATTGTTCGGGCCTTCGCGCGATTTTTCGAGCCCCAGTGCGATTTTCGGCCCCAGCGTGAGTTTTCGGGGTCCCTCTGTCATTATTCGGGGCTTGGATAGGATTTTGTGGGATCCCGACGTAAATTTTTGGAGCCGCAGTGCGATTTTTCGGGACACTGCTGTGCTTATTTGGGGCAATCGACACAATTTTGTTTGGCGCCCGACGAGGATTTTCGGGCCCAAGCGCGATTTGGAGGACTCCCGGTACGATTTTCGGACACTGTACGAGTTTTCGGGGCCCCGCTGTCTTTGTTTTTGGTCCCCGAACGATTTTTGGAGGACCCCAATGGATTTTTTTTTACCAAAGGGTAAACAAAGCAAACCAAAGGGATTTTTCGTGGCACTGGCGCAATTTTTTTTCTCGAATACCGACGCGATTCTTGGGGACCCATCACTTCTCAGGAAGTCCCCAGTTCTTACTGGTCACCAGCGGGAAAACAGAGTTAAATTTCGGCGAGCACAACTCGCCACACTCACTTGAACTTGTCAAACTTGGCGTACTGCTTCCAGTCATCGCTGCAGGAGACGTAGCTGGACAGCAGCCGGTCGACGTACTCGACGTTGACCCGGTCGTGCTCGAACACGCGGTGCAGCTCGGCGAGCAGCTCGGTCAGAGTGGACACCTTGGGCGGCGCCTTGAACTCGATGGTGTCCATGGCTGGTCGGCGCTGCGGCAGGTCACGCTGCCGTCCGGGAACTGCGTCTGGTGGCCACAGGCCAGGTCACCGGCGCGACGGCCGGCCTCCGCGACGCTCACGCCACGGTCGATCGCCATTACTGACGTCACCGACCGGCCCACCCAGCGGCGGCGCTGATTGGCTGACCGCTGGGGCCCGACTGCCGGCCGGCCGACTCAGCTTGAACGCGGTCCTGGCGGGGAAGTCACGTGCAATTAATGACATTATTTCATGGGTGCCTGTGCACCTCTGAGGCCTGCCAAGTACACCTGAAGTTTGGACATTGGAATTGGAAAAGCACTGGAACATTGGAAAAGCACCACTGGAAGCATTCAGGAACTGTTGTTATCAGGGGCGTCGATTTGTATCCTTTTGTGGGGGCCATGGCCCCACCAATGTTGATCTTGGCCCCCCATGTTGATTTCGGCCCCCCCCCCCCAATAACCTATGCTATTTTATGCTGATAAGAAAGCTAAAGGAAACAATGAAAAACACCATGCTAAGTAGAAACATTGATGTTAACCAGCACATTTTGTACTGAAAAGAAACATATTTGGATTAGATAGTGGACTCTCTCCACCTTTTGCTGAAAAATTTATAATTGTGTGCAAAAAACAAACAAAATAGCTGGATTTCCCTCCACTGTGGAAGTACAGCTTACATCATAAAATGTTGAGATTAGCTGATGCTGATGTATTTTAAACCACATTGCCTGAAAAAAAATATGCTAAGCAACTAAGCAACAATTGCATGGTCATACTGATGACACACCACCAATGGCAAAACCACATGCATATGGAGCTTGAACATGATTCATTCCATTTTCAATTTCCAGTCATTGTCAAACTTACATGCAATCCAATCCAGTGAAAAACAATTATGGTTATCATTGAGATTGTGGATATACAAACTATAATTATCTTCAGCAACCTACCCATCACACCATCAGCTTGATATTTACCAAGGTACCTACCTACATGCCCAATGACAATGTGCATGCATTCAATATTGAAATGGGGAAACCCAATCTCAAACTGAACCAACGAAAGCCACGTATGAGCCAATCTGCCAGCCTATAAAACCAGGAGAAAAAAGTCAGCAAGAAGCCGTGTAGACACCTCATTATAATTGATATTCCTGAAGAAAGCAGCAGGTATTAAGCTATGGCCACACATAACTTCCTAAACAAACCCTATAGTCATACAAAACCAATGTCTGGTAGCGCGCATTAAATGCCACCCACGATACTATTACCTTAGAAGGTACACCAAAGTTCGCCTTCAAGCTTTGGTGACGTCATAGTTTTTCCTCTTATATTGCAGAAATTGGTAGCATCAGGCGTGCTTCAATTTTACTGCGCATGAGACAGTTAAAGCATTTGTCAATTTTCAATTTTCAAAGTTTAAAGAACATAACCCAGCCAAACCTAACCTATCATAAGTTGCTGTGGAATACAATAATGATTGGGAAATTTGCAGTTTCAGGTGATTTTGTTTTTTTTCTTTCTTCAGGATACCATGTTCATGACGGTGACTAAGATGATGGGACCACTTATTTTCGGTGCAAATTCATGTTATTTTAATTGGAAAAAAATTGACAAATTTTCCAACTTAAAAAACCTAAACCAACCTACCTTAACCAAACCTAACCCATTTCCTTGCTTTATGGTGACAAATGTGTGTAAAAACGTTTCTTGGTTGGTTGGTTGGTTACTTGGGCTTACGGCCGCATTGACTGCGTTGGTCATACAGCGCCCATACAACTTTTATTGTTCCCACATTAAAGCACAATAATACCCAAAAGTTTCCCAAAAATTTTACAAACATGTTCACAAAAAAAGAGAATTTTTTCTTCCAATGCAGCTTAGGTTAGGTTAGGCTGGATTAGGTTTCTTTTTAAGGTTGAGAATTTTCAGAAAATAAATTGCTTGACATTTTTCCTTTTTTTATTGTTGTTCTCAAAAGGTAGGTTAGGCTAGGTTAGGTTAGGTTTTGTCGCATTAAAAAAACATTTATGTTTATGCTGTTACCGAGCTCAAAGCCCTTCTTTGGCATTATTTTGCTCACAACCTGAAAAGTAAGAATTTGCACAGAAAATAAGTGGTCCCATCATCTTAGTCTCCTTCATAAACATGGTATTCTGCAACAAAATCCAAGAAATAAAACAGAACACGTTAAACTGCAAAGTTACCAAATAATTCGTACTTTTGGGGGGAAACTTTTTTGGGAAATTTTAGAAAAGTTTTCCAACTTGAAAAGCCTAAACTAACCTAACTTAACCAAACCTAACCAATTTGTTTGCTATATGGAGGCAAATGTGTGTAAAAACTTGTCTTGTTACCACCTTAAAGCACAATAATACCGGTTTGGCTAGGTTAGGCTAGTTTAGTTTCTTAAGTTGGAAAAATTTTCATAAATTTTCAAAAATAAAATAAAATCGGAAATTTCCCTTCAAAAGCAGCTGACGTTAGGTTCGGTTAGGTTGGGTTCGGTTTTTCAATGTGGAACATTTTCAGAAAATATATTGCTTAATTTTAGTTTCTATTTTTTCTCCAAAGAGAGGTTAGAATATGCTAGATTAGGTTATGTTAGTTATGGTATGGATTCACTAATGAGTGAATCCATATCATTCCCACTGGAGTATAAAAGCTACATCATAACCTTGCTTCTATAACGTATATCACAAAATCCCATCTCGATTCTACTGCTCACTCAGGACACCATAGAAGTCAATTAATGAAAGCGTTCCTTCATTACCTGCATTGATAATGTAAACAGAAAGAAGTCCTTTGAACCATATGCAAATGGAGCAGCACCTTCACAGTGCTGCTCCATCCACATCCAACCCCAACACTGACCAAACTTCAGGAGCGCATCCATCTCCAAAGCAGCCTGCGGAAGAAGGTATGTATTGCAGCAAAAGTACTATGATCTGAATCCCATGGTATCCCTGTTGCCTAATAGTCCATCCTTGCCTATCCATGTAGGAGATGTTCGACTTTCCTCAAACTGTCTGGAGAACTTGGGAGTTGAAATCACTTGTGAGTGATGAAGCAGATGAGTTATTCCTGTATGCTTATGTTGCATAATTGCATGGCACAGTGGCCGAATGGGGAGGGGACATTGTAGGCAGTTGCCTCCCTGACAGGTTCTGGGGCCCCCAAGAATCGCGTCGAGCTCTGGAAAAAAATTGCGCCAGTCTCCTTAAAAATCCCGTTTATGCCCCCAATAATCGCACCGGGGCCCCGAAAAATCACATTGGGAGCTAAAAAGTCGCGCAGGGAATTCTGGAAAGGACGCTGGGGCCTCAAAAGTTCCCGCCTGGGCCCCTGAAAATCACGATGGAGGCTCAAAAGAGTCGTGCTGGAGTTCAAGAAAATCACGACGGAGGCCACAAACGACCGGGCCCGGGGCCCCGGAAAGTTACGCTGAACCTAGGGTACCAAGAATTCTCGTCCGGGTCCCTGACAATCACGCTAGGGGCATGACAAGTCGCACCGGGGCTCCAAAAGTATCATTGTGATCACCCAGCAAATGAAGCCGGGGCAACGAAAAACAGTCCCGACATGGAAAATCACTCTGGGTCCCAATAACCGCTCCAAAATCCCACAAAACGTGTTGCCCCCCCCAAGCGTATCCTTGCCACTAAATCTCGCGCTTGAGATCCGAACAAGTGACCACTGGGCCCCCAAATATCGCGTTTTGGACCCAAAATTCCGTCGGTAGTCCCACAATTTAATGTGGGGAATCCAAAGCGTACCGAGTTTCGCAAAAAGCGACAGGGCATTAAAATATGCGCTGCAGCTCGAAATAAACACACCGGGAGCGCTAAATAAAAAACATAACGGAGGCCCTCAAGGCACACCAGGGTCATGAGACCACACGGGGCCTCAAAAACAGGCTGGGCCCTCAAAAAGGGACTTGATCGTAAACAAGGAACAAAAAGACCTGGCACTAAATAAACACATCGGCGACTTCGAAAACGCGCCGATACCTCAAACATATCATCGGTGTATAAAACAGCAACAAAGCTGTAAAAAAGAGCCCGGTCTCAAACATGTGCCGGGCCCCTAAAACAAATTGGCTGGAGCCCTAAAACACATCCATAGAAGAAAACGCAACGGGTAAAAAAACGAACACCTAGCTAGGGTCACGGCTCGGTAGCCAATCTGGGAGCTTATTTAACCAAAGAGATGATGTGCATCAAAGGTCAGTGTCTCCGGATTTCTTAATCACGAGAAGATGTAGGAAGAAGAGAACTAATACATCGAATTGAATTGATCGATTTTTTTCCAGTGAGCCGCATTACCAAGCATTCCACATGTCAAATATGGCACAAGTTACCAGTTACCAGTTACCAGTATATTCGAAAATGGTCCAACATGTTGCGGCTTTTCACATTTTCACGTCAGGTGTGTAAAACATTGTGGTATAAAATAAACACGGCTAAAAGTGGTCTAAAATAAGCACGGCTATACGTGGCAGTTCATTAGCATTCTCAATGGCACACATACATACATCAATCCATTGGACCAGCGCGCCCTTTCATTTCGTCGACGGTCGTCCATCCTACTATAGAAAAGCACACGACTGATCAGTATATAACAGTGCATCAGTACGTAGCTACATTTATCTACCATCGCTTTCCTACGATTTCCTATAACTGAGGTAAAAGCTCACTTGAAGAAATCACCGAAAATCACAGAAAATCACGCAAAAGACGCAATGAAATCACGCATCATCTACGGATCGTAACGCGTCCCGAAGCGCTGTCCTAAAAGTCGGGTCACAGGGTTCAACGCCTATTGAATTGAGCAGCGTAACGCCACGATAGCATAGTCGGCGACGGCCGGCTTCCGTGCGAATTTGCGGTAGCGTCCACTGGTCAGCCTGTCGCGTGCCGTAGCCGTGTATTCTGTTGGCGCGCGGTCCGATTGTCCCACTGATGTACACCGGCTCGCCAGTTATAATTGCACGTTGTACAGCAGTCACAGTGTGGAAATCAGTTAGTTGCTGTGCAGTATACCACCCGAGTTGTCTAATTGCATCGGAAACATGATCATACCGTCGCCGTCCGGTTACGACTCGAGCGCAGAAATTCACTATTTTCTGCACTCTATGCACTTGGGTGATTCCACATGAACCGTGGAAGCCGTCACAAGACTATCACGTGACAGTAATTAGCAAAACGTGGGAGGCCTAGCAGAAACCGGAGAAGCGCACGTAGAGTGGCGAATGCGCCGACTGCGCAAGGCGGGTGTACACGTGCACGAACGTTGGCGTTTTGGCGACCGGGCGTTATTAATTGGAATGCATGATATTGGCAAATTTTACATTTTTGAGTGCTTTGTTCAGGTGTAATGTTAGCAGTGTGAGGTGACTTTTCAAGGGATACCAAAAGAAAAACCTTCAAACAGGATGGGGAGGAGTTAGGGTTGAAATCCGGTGATTCAGAAATAATGGTGGGAGATTTGGCCCCCTCAACAGGACAGTTAATTTGGTCACTAATTATTCTATAACAAAAATATAAAGAACCCACTTTGAATGTTTTTTTTGGGGGATGGAAATCCGGGGACTTTTTTATTGGGGTAGGTGGGCACCTTCCAAATCAGTTTGCCTCCTCTCGCAAATCCTAGGTACGCCATTGCCATGGCATGACATAATTTGATCTGTTGATGGCTATAATCCGCGGCAATGGACGGTGTACTCCGCGGCCCCGGTCCGCCACAGTGGACGGTGTGCTTCGCAGCCCCAGTCCGTTACAATGGACGGTGTACTCCACGGCCCTGATCCGCTACAGTGGACGATGTTCTCCGCGGCCCCGGTCCGTTACAACGGACCGTGTACTCCACGGCCCTGATCCGCCACAGTGGTCGGCTTGCTCGGCGGCCCTGATCCACCACAGTAGATGATGTACTCCGCGGTCCTGATCCGCCGCAGTGGACGCTGTGCTTCGCGGCCCTAGTCCGTCATAGTAGGTGTGCCCCACGGCCCCGGTCCACCACATTGAACGGTGTACTCCGCGATCCTGGTTTGACACAGTTCATGATGTACTCCGCGGCCCTGGACCGCCACAGTGGACGGCGTGCTCCGCGGCTCCGGTCCGTTACGGTGAACCATGTGCTCCGCGGCACCGGTCGCCCAGAGTGGATGGTGTGCTTCGCGGCTCTGGTCCGCCATAGTAGAAGGTGTGCTCCACAGCCCGGGTCCGCCACAGTGGACGGTGTGCTCTGCGACCCTGGCCCGCCACAGTGGACGTCAGGGTCGAAAAACGGACTTTTCCTGGATTTTGCCATCCATAGCATTATCCTCTTCACAAAATCATCCTCCATGTTGTTTCCTCCATGTGTTTTAAATTTGGACGTCTGATGGTGTTGTTCAACAATTAATTGCCCCGTGATAAAGTGCTCAAGATTCACCTGAAGCTTCAAAGTGAGATTTTGATGCCAAGGTTTGAAGGAAAATATCCTCTCCGTATTCCGGCACTGAGAAATTGTCCTCTCCTCATCCAGGATTGCAAAGTATAAATCCAACCCCGGTAGACGGTGCGTTCTCCACGGCCCTGGTCAGTCACAGTGAACGGTGTGGGATTAGTCACGGCTTTGCATCGTCTTTCCGAGCAGTTTTGTGTGCATTATTTGTCACTTTCTCCGCATTCTACCGTTCACCTTACCATTAATAGGTACAAGTGTCACCGATGCATTAGTATTTCCCAATTCGTCACAGCCATTGAATCTGATTGAGACACAATCAGCTCTTGTTGTGCATTTCGATCGATGGATATTGATGCCATCAGAAAAGCAAACTTTGTCAGCAGCGAGACTGACCTTACTTCCACTAGGGCAATGATTACAGGTACTGACAGCAGCGCGACCAGAAATGCTTTTTGGTGCGGCACCCTTCTGGCCTTATTCGTTTCCCTCGCACCTATATGAAGACTCCTTACGTCTGCTATGTGTTTCTAGTGTCCGACATTTTGCACCTCTTTATATTTGCTCTTCATATACTTTATATTTGCTTTATATAATAAGGTCCGGTCACACGAAGTCGGGTCATCTCGGATCATTGTTTGTTCACACAATGTCATGGTGTACTACTTCGGTGGCTCTAAAACCGACTTAAAATTTCAATTCACAAAGAACAGCAGCATTCGTCATAAGACGACATTGCGGGCGCAATGTCGCCAAGGCAGCTGACGCACACAAAAATCCAAACTCCACACACAAGACGGCAGTGTAGAATATCCATAATACTTGACCTAACCTAACACCATTGACCTTGGCACATATTTGAAATAAGAATGTCTATATCATTCTTATATCATGTTCTGCACGACACGTTTTCCCCTTACTGCGATAAAAAGAGAGAATTTGACCTGACCTCCGTTTAGTAACCTTGACCTTGATATACATTTTGGGAAAGCAGAGTTATTTGATTTGATGAAAGAACAGTATGATCTGGATTTGGTGTTGCTATGCTGCAATTACTGCGAATGGTAGCATTTTGGAGATTTTGGAATATTATCCTCCTTGGTCCATCCCAAGTCAATTTCAAGGGGAATTAGAAATCAAATTGGTGAATGAGGTCAAGAAGGCAAATATGGTGGGGTCCAAGCACCACCAAAGGTATATAAAAATCCGCACTACCTTTTGGAGGGAAAGGATTACAAGTACTAACAGGGTTGCAGTGAAAATGCTCCTGTTGCGACATACCTGGTGCGGGGCCCATTCCAATTCCACCGATGTGAAAACTGTTTTGAATTCTGACATTATTCCTACTTTCCGAAGTTTTGTACTTTTTATTTCCGACTCTAGCAAAGAAACCATTCGAGCCGAGACATTCATTTCAAAACCGTCGTATGGCACTTTTGGGAATCTCCTGGGCTGACCTTTTCGGACTCCTTGGCCGTGCCCGGAGAGGCATGTACCCAGTGTGTCCTACTCTTGCTCTTGGCTGCGCCATTGGGTACGGGTGGGGTTTCTAGACTGTTGTAAAAACAAAACAAAAAACAAATAGTAGGACGATTGCGCTGATTGATGTCTGTGGTCCGTTGTGCATTTTAATTTGCTTGGTGTCGTGTGTGGTGACTGACTAGACTTGGCGATCACGATGACTACATCAATGCACATATTTGATCAGAGGACATTGTTTTCGATTTATATGCTTTTGTGGAAGCTATGCCCCCTCCCCGACCCTGAAATCGCCCCACCAAAACTTTGGCTTCGCCCCTCCCTAATGTTAGGCACCAAGGAAATAGCTTCACCCATCGTCATCACAGTTCATGCCTCCTGTGCTCCGATGCTCCATCAAGGCCGGTGTGTTTTAGCCTGGATATGGGCGCATAAATATTTTATTTAAGCCGGTGTGTGTTTGTTGGTATGTGGACGATGACGATGACGATGACGATGACGATGACGATGACGATGACGATGACGATGACGATGACGATGACGATGACGATGACGATGACGATGACGATGACGATGACGATGACGTTGACGATGGACCCAAGTCCACTGTATGACACTATAGTCGGATGCTATGACTCAAAGTTTTGATGTTGGCATGTGCTGTGTACTGCTCTTTTGCTTATGTGACTTCACCTGTTACTGGGCGATTTTGTCCGTTGGCGAGAATGCTGAATAAACATAAGCATACACATCGTCAAATAAACAAATCAGAATCATTGAGGTCTGAAAATATAGTGGGCGAAATCCGATGAGTTTTTGGTTGGGGTGGGGGGTGGGGGGTCAAGTACGTTGACACTTCGGCCCCCCCCCATGTTTTAAAAAAATCGACACCCCTGGTTGTTATCAATGGAAATGTACCCATGCAGATTTGTGCCAATCTCCACCAATAGCGAAACCGCCGCGTCTCCATTATCGGAGGATGCGAATGTAAGGCTCAATTTTGAAATATCTATATCTCCGATATTTACAAACTGAGCATTACACCTTGCGCCTGTCGATGACGCCTTGAAATGCTGGATTGAACATCTGTGTTATCGCCAAAACGTGCCCCGGCGGAGCTCCTAACGGTTCACATGGAACTAAATGATTATCGACATTGGTGGGATTAGTTGATTGCCAGACGATGACTGGCTCTTTATGCCACTCTCTCCTGATGCAACTCCAATATATGCAAAATTATATTCACCTTGATTTCGTTGGCTTCTCCGTTGATTACATTAAAACGGCAGCATCATTCATCAATCTGCAACACCTACGTAATTTATGCGCAATGCTATAAATGGCACACCACAGGGAAAACAATTAGACACCGAACACTAGTAGAAAGCAAAACACACTTCTGTATAATAACTACAATTATCTATGCACAGTAATACGTCCTATATAATTTACAAGTTAAAATTTTCGACATGGCTGGAGATCTCACCAAATCAGGTTGGGTTCAAAATAGGGAAAATGACAACCTGACATTAGGAGGGCACGAAACCAGGATGGGTCTGTATTACCTTTCCTCTATCCACCCGGGATCCCCAGCCATGAATTTCGTCATAACTGTGTGTATGCTCATTGGGATCTTGGAATTGTGTACGGGGCTGCAGAATATCCGTGGATGTAGCTGTTGGGAGACCTGTATTACTGGGCACAATTCGACCGACTACCCCGTGCATGAAGTGACATGTTGGCGACGATAGGGTCGGACGTCCTAGGGCTGCTGGGGACCGAGGGGACGCCCTGAATCCCGGACCACCCCGTGTATACAGTGGCATGTTGGTGACGATAAGGTCGGACTTCCTAGGGCTGCGGAGGGCATGGGTGTAACCACTGGGGTGGGGGGGTTGGGAGGACATGTCCCCCAATTTCTGAAAAGTGGTGATTTGTCCCCCTCAATTTTTTTCCGTGTCCTCCAAGCCTCAGCTACATGAGTATCATCGCCGCAAAATTATACTTAATCATTTATAAAGTTAAATTATATATGCAAGAGAATCACCAAAAATATTAAAAGCCGATCTAGCCAATCAACAGGCTTCACAGGCTATCTGTCGTCACACAATTTCCGAATAGTAAATCAGCAAACGGCAGAAATTTTTGCTTCCAGGCCATTCTTAAACAACATGAACATTGACCATCTTCTGTTTTCGCTTGGGTGGAACACTGTGCTCTGCTAGGCAACAAATTTGCATTATCACAAGACTTTATACGTCTGAGGTTGCATTCCCCTGTTCATATATTGATATATCTTGAACAAATGCGATTTTGGGTGTCCTTGGGTATCTTCAAGACCATTGAGGAAAGTCATGGGCAGCCTTAAGCACGTACGTCAAGTTAACGCCGTATTCGTATTCGTATTCAGCGACGTGTTCGCCAAAGGCGTATTTGTATTGGCATCGGCATTCAGCAACGGGTTTATGATCGTTCGAATCAATTACCACAAATGCTTCTGCTTGTACTGAACACGCTAGAAGGAACTACAGATGTCTCACATTACCACTTCAACGGTCAAGGTTCAACGCAAGCCGGTTTCTTCGGTCGCCTCCCTTTTTTCGTTTTCACCCAAACCTGCCCAAATCTGGTATCAAGCAATAGCCTGTGGTGAACCATCGTGCAACATTTCAAATCGGTACATGTCAAGGTCAAACTTCTAGGTCAAAGGTTATCTTGATTTATTAGATGGCGATATTGAAGCGATATCGACCGAACGCGAGGTTCGGTTGCTATCGCTTCAATTTCCATCAAATGGGCGTCATTTGACGTGGCTTGCTATGCAGTATCAGAAAGCTAAGCAATCGAATTATTTTTCAAGGACAAAGGCTAAGCTGATCCTTTGGTTGCCTATTTTTTTCGTTTTCTCTCAAACCTATCCAAATCTGGCATCAAGCAATAACCAGTGGTGAACACTCCAGCAACATTTCAAACCGGGACATGTCAAGGTCAAAGGTTTGATTGAGTTCTTCGATGTCCTCGCGTTTCGTCGCTATGTCTTCAATTTTCATCAAGTGGAGTCATTCGACGTGCTGTGTGGTACTAGAGCAAACTGTTCAAAAATCACATTAATATTCAAAGTCAAAGGTCGAACTCATTTCTTCGATCATCCAGCGTTTTTTCGTTATCTCCCAAAGGTACCCATGCTTGGTATCAAGAGATAGCCCGTGGGCAACCCTCGAGTAACATTTCAACCCGGGACATGTCAGATCAAGTCTCAAGGTCAAAGGTTAGTTTAATTTTCCGAGTCTTCGCGTTTCGTGGCTATGGCTTCAATTTGCATTATGTGGGTGTCATTCGACGTGGTGGACTTGCCGCACGGTATCAGAATGTTGAGATATCGAAATAATTTCAAAGGTGTCGAAGGTTCGGCGTGTGTACAATGATTGAGGGTAATAGGAATAGGAGGGTCAAATCTATTTTTGTTTCCAGCCGTTGTGATAGCAAGCACTCGTATCCTATATGACTAGGGGCTCCCCCAAGAAATCCGTCATAACCTGCTCGGACGGTGCTCTTATCGCTGGTTTTTAATTTACACTGCCACATTGCTGTTCCGGACATATAAAATATAGAACTTTTTCAAATTGTTCGCCTTCCTCTTAATAGTTCAATGGACGTTGTCAAATTTGCAAGAGAAACCACACGTGAATGCGCGCAAGTTTATAACTAGCCGGAGTTCATAACCGCGAGGGAGGAATGTTGTAATCAGGGGTAGATCCAGCAATTGTCATGGGGGCAGTTGTCTGGAGGGGCGCCATTTCTTTGGAGTGGCGCCACTGCGAAAGCACCTGGAGGGGCGCCTCTGGCTGCAAAATTCGAGGGGTCGGGTTGCACTCGGCCCTTCCTGAAGGGCCGAGCCTTTCCTTCCAGGGGGGTGCCTTTTTATTTCATAGGGGCGCCTCCGGCTGAAACATTCGAGCGGGTACAATGGAACCTTTTCAGAGGGACGCCTTTTCCCGGCCTCAGGGACGCCACCTTCCACGTGGGGGTACACGCCCTCAGTGCCACACCCTTTATCCGCCCTGGTTGTCATTGCATCGAAATGTGTCCCCGTAAAACAGGAAAGCATGGGAAAGGTAATGGTAGGTCCATATTTGCTACCATAAAACCATCGTCAAATATTTTATGTATTTCCTGCTACAAGAGGGCAGCGTTTAACATGCTTACAGCATCGCTCTATGATGATGGTGAAATCGGGTCCAGCACATACGACATAAAGCTAGGTGTTCATAGGCAGTGATAAGTAGTGAAACTTGCTAATTTTTGCGGGACCTTTAGTCTCCAAAATAGCATTTTTAACAATTATAAATCTGAAAAATTGAAATACATTGAACATTGAATTGAAGTGGCTGAAAATGACATTGAAAAAGAAGCGGCTGAAATCCAAAGGATTTTTTCGGGGGGGGCGGGGTTAGGCCCTTCTATCCTGTTCAAACTTACCGCGTCCCTGGTTTGTCCCCCCCCCCCCCCAATTTCGAATCCGTGGTTACACCCATGGCGGAGGGGACCGAGGGGATGCGCTGCAACTACCCCGTGCACGCAGTGGCATGTTGGTGACGGTAGGGTCGGACGTTCTTAAGTCCTCTCCACAAAGACGGCTATGCTCGACGTGGTCTGTTGTCTCTCTTCTCTTCCAATATAAACAATGGTCTGGTGTCCGACCTTCCTACAGCCAACACTTCAAAAGCTTCCGACAGCGTCGAGCATGGCCGTCTCCCGCAAAAAAAAAACATGGCTGGTTTGGGGTATCTGGCCATTGGTTCCGAGACTCACTAACGGGCCGCTGTTAGACAAGCCAGGGCAGCATCACAGGGGCACTTCCGATGACCCATGGCGTGTTTCAGGGTTCGCTTCTCGGGACAAAACTGTGTTGATCGGTGTCAGCAATTCCATTTTGCCAGCTTCATCCAAGAAACGCATCATATACGCGGACGACGTTCAATCATTATACTGAGATATCCTGGCCAACATTGATGCTCTGAAGCTACATGTCGAGCAGACATCAGCTGAAGCTAAACATGATTCACTCAAAACCGACTCAAATTTGATACTTGATTCTGCCAAGACTGAACATTTACGGATCAAATCATAGCACGAAAAATTGTCCATTCGCTTCAGGGATTGGAACATTAAGCCTCTGTTCATGGGAAAGTTATCGGCGCTTTTGTCGATTCCCACCTTAAATGGGATAAGCAAATTGCACAGGAAATGTATAAATGCTGCAGTATTCTCGTTTAACTACCAAACAAGGAACAAAATGTATCGTAACATTTGTCGTACTTTTGGTCACATCACTTGTTTTCTTCATATTCAGTACTTCCTCACCGCATAGATTGAATACGTACACACACACACACACGCATGCACGCACGCACGCACGCACGCACGCATGCACGCACGCACGCACACACACACACACATACACAAATACAAACACAAACACAAACACAAACACACACACATACACACAAACATACACACACATATATGTATATATATATATACGCGTGTGTGTATGTGTGTTTGTGTGTGTGTGTGTATGTGTGTGTGTGTATAAACTCAAAATCACAGAGGCGAGCATGACCCAGGTGCGTGGTTGAAGGAGAAGATTTTATTGCTGGAAACCATAGAGGCTTCGCTATCGCTCTTGTCAACTGACAAGGAAAAGTTTGGTCGGTGGTTCTTAGCTGGCTGAGTGTCTAACCGTGAATGGTTTGGACATGGCGAGGAACAGAAGCGAACTTTTCAATGGACACAGTCTCTACGGCTCCAGCGACTACTTTTCCAATGGGCCCACCACACGATTTGGTCCCGTGATGCTGCCGTCCAGCTTGCTGAAAACCTGGCGCAAATTAGCCTCACTCACGAGCAGCTGGGAATTAAACCGATGTGCCGGTCGCTTGTTGCTGAGCCCGCACTATTGACACATTTCAGCGTGCTGGCATTGACGCAGATCAGTCGCATCTGGCGCGCGAACATCCGCCTCCATCTGCCGCCGTGTTGCTGACAGCTCCGCCAACACGTCGACTGAGCGGCCAGGCTGAGGAGCAAAAGAGATTCTCCCCTCCGGCCCCGAGATTACTGCGACCAGAATTCGACTCTTTCCTTCTATTGCGATTGCACGCGTGTCGCATCCTTTCTGCGGTCAAAATACAAGCCCGTTGGCCTCTTTTCACTGTGCTTTTCTTCTACCACCGTTCGTCATATTCGGTCGCGTACTCGTCACATTTTCATACTACCAACTGCCGTTTCACTGCCACTAGATTTAAACTGTCCGATGTCTATTTGATAAGCATTAATAAGGAGAGCGCAGACTCGATTTGTAGTGTCATAACGTTCTGCTGCCAGAGCTGTCTGGTTAGAAGCGTGCTAAATCACACCGAGGGGACCGATGACATAACAAAGTCATCACTGGGGATTTTCATGCTGGTGTTGGCTGTTGATTGGTGGAGTCTAAATGGGCTTGGCTGCTCGTGCTATCTAGCCTCCCTTGTCTACTGCTGGCACGTTTGCTTCTGCTTCCACTTTCGATTTTATCCCGGTTAGATATCCTCATCGCAGGCGGCACGCGCTGATCTAGAACAAAGTACACGTCCATTTCTGTAATGTGTTTCTTTCAGACACACGTTGAACGTCTTTCCAACGTCCAACGTACAACGTCCAATGTCCAACGTTGCAACGTCCAGCGTTGAACGTCTTTCCATTTACGGTACGCTATGTCAAATAACTGAACGCCACCGACTGTGTTCATCAGTGTGGACTGCATTTTTACTTTTATTCGTTGCCACCCGTCGTGCTTTTCCCGTTTTACTGCCTTTTTCAACTCGCATGAGCAGAAGACCGTGTAGCATGCGCTTCACTGACTGCATGGAATGCCGCCATTCTCCCATAGTTGTATTACTTCGCGGACCACTTCTTCATACACTTTGTCCATTCCTCCCGTCAGTTTCTTCACCTTTTGCTCACATCATATATGTATCGTTAGCGGGTTTTGGTGGGGTCCTGTCTCCCCAGCTTTGAAAAATGCCTATCTTATGCCCTCCAGTTTGGAACTTGTTCCCACATAGTTCTGCGTCAGGAAAATTTTGGATTAGCTACTATTTCGTCACATCCGTTTAATTTGATTTCATCACAAGCTCCGTCCGTCCTGTCTAAAGGATCAATAGCGTTTACAGTAAATGCGCGGGCTTTGGACGAGTTTCTCAAACGCATTAAGGTTTCCATCAATCTGTGAAGCTCTGCTGTGAGATAACTGACAAATCATCTTGTGGGCAAATAACTTTTATAGATGCCCTGCTGACAACGCGCAGAGCACAGGGTACTTCAACTGAAAACTATATGTTAAACAAGGACCGTATGCATCACCCTCCTTTACTCGTCGGTTCACCCAATACAGATGAAAAGGTCTGTGTTATCTTGACAAATATTTAGGACTTATGGACTAGGATCAAACCGAACCGCACGAGAAAGGGAAATGAATAAAGTACAGCACCTCGTTTCAGACCATGGTTGCATGGTTCTACATAGACTGGTCCAACGCAATACATTTCAAGTGATGTTTAAAAACGTTTCTCTGAGTATATCAAGAACTGGTAGGCAATTCGTGCAAGCAGACGAAAATGATGGGGTGACATATATTTCCTTACATTTATCTGATAACACGCTAACGAGAAGAGCAAATACCGCTGTAAAATCGTCAGGCGTGCCCTTGAATGTTGCCTGGGCAAGTGTGAGAATACTCACCGGCATACGTCCCAAGTCTGCCCTGTGTCCTCCCCCATGGCCGGTGGAACAGAGAGGAACACTGCCACACATGTCACGCAGGTCTGACAGACACATGTCATATAAAAATGCATTGCATGTCATCGCGTGCCTACTCTGTCAACAGGCAACAACGTTGCGACATACACAGGCGAACGAAGGCGCAGCATCGGGGAGTGTTCCGTGCACACTTCAGAGACGTCACGAGCAGGACACCGAGCACACAGGGGATCACACGGAGACATCATCAGCTCAGGACACCAAGCACACAGGGATGTAATCACGAATTGTGATGCGGCGTTATTCGTCTCACGGCATTGGCCGCCGCCGGGTTCGTAGCGTCGGCCGGGCGAGTCGATGTCGGTTGTCGGAAGGTGCGTTTCCGCCCGCTCAGCGGACGCATGGCACGCGTGGCGGCTGTGTACCGTGGCGGTTGTGTACCGTAGCGGCTGTGTACCGTGGCGGTTGTGTACCGTGGCGGTTGTGTACCGTGGTGGTTGTGTACTGTGGTGGTTGTGTACCGTGGCGGTTGTGTACCGTGGCGGTTGTGTACCGTGGTGGTTGTGTACTGTGGCGGTTGTGTACCGTGGCGGTTGTGTGCTGTGGCGGTTGTGTACCGTGGCGGTTGTGTACCGTGGTGGTTGTGTACTGTGGTGGCTGTGTTCCGTGGCGGCTGTGTACCGTGGCACTCCTGAGCGCAACATAAGTTCGAGGATCGTGGTGGCTTGAGTAACCCAGTTGAGACAGTGCTGACAAGTTCAGAGTGGTAGTGGATTCACCGAATTTTGGCGACCTGGATGAGATGGAAGTGGTGTGCCCCAGCTCAGTAAGTAGATATTTCTCAAGCCTGTCCAAGCCGTCTGCCATAGAGCTCTGCCTAATTTTGCTGCTGTTTCAGCCTGCTTGCCATTATTATTCCAGAGCGTTGTCAACTGTTACAAGATTATTTGGGATGCCCATTGTTGATTGCCCAGCTTATGCCAGTTGCTACGTCAGTGCTCTGCTTCTTGTGTTGTCTGCCTGCTGCCAAGCCTGATCATTGCAAGATCTAGGGCTACATGCCAAGCTGTAATGTATTGCAAATTTCTCTTGATTGTGCTTGATGTCTGCCTCGGTATTGCCTGCGCCATCGCCATATCAGCCTGGCGAAAATTTCGGCCGTTAGCTCAGAGGAATGGAACATTACGTGGTCGCCTGTGGTATCAGTAATTCGGCAAGGAAAACTGCTATTGTTTTAACTATGTTTGGACTGGAAGTCCAGGAAGTTGTGCGCACGTTGCCATATCTCTCAGACCTGGAGCTGAATGCCTCTGACTATGCAGTATTGACCTCCAAGCTGCACGCCTATTACCAGCCACAAGTGAATCTGACCTATGAGAGGTCAATCCCACAGGAAATCAGCCGGAAGGATGGTGGGTCTTTTCGAACGGATTGCTGTCAGTTTGAGCAGGCAACTATGGACGACATCACACCCCAGGGTGCTGTTGCTCGTTGTCGTGACCGTGACTTACAGATGATTTTAAAAATATACCTGAGTTAACGCTTCAGAAAGCATTGGAGTTGGCCCGTCACATGGAGACCACTCGTTCTCAGTTGTAGGATCTCAATCGTCCTGCATCCACTGTTCAGCATATGGGGCCTGCTCCATCATTGCATGTGTTCGTCGCTTGGGCAAGAGTCGTGCCGCGGCAGAGTATCCCTTTCGTCAGAAGGAATGCTTCAATTGCCACCAGTTTGGTCACACTCGTGCAGCCTGTCGCCAGCCAAGTCGCGACCTAGCAGCAGCACAGGTGGATACCAGCCCACGTTCCAGCCCACAACAGATATGCAGCTCCACGCTATTCAACTCAGCCAAGAGAAGCCCAGCATCGGAGTCGTCAGCCCTGCTATCGCTGCCTCGGCCAGAACCATGGCCAGATTAACTGTCCATTCAGAAACCAGTTATGATTTAGCTGTAGCAAGCGCGGTGCCTCGCGTCAGCGTTCTCGGCCACTCGTCTTGTCGTCTGTATATTCGGCCACTTGCAGCTTGTCGTCAGCGTTTTCGGCCACGGGTTGGTCAAACTAACCTTGAGCCAGAAGACCACCTTCTCTCCTTGAAAAGTGGCAATCTGGCGCGTCCTGTGAGGGTAGATGTAAACTATAGCAGTATGTAATAGTATCTAGTAGATTCGCCCTCAAACAGCAGATTGTGGAGGACCTAGAGAGGCAAGCATCCCTAGGAATCTTGAAGCCAGTGACAACGTCCCATCCATTGGGCTGCGCTCGTTGTTACCATTAAGAAGAAGGATGGTTCGCTGAGACTGTGTCGAAGCTGTGATGCTGGATACACGGCAGCGCCAGTTCGCTGTGGGTGATCTGGTGTATGTTAATCTGGTCTCAGGAACCGTGAGGTGGTTGTCAGGGGCTGTCGTCGCCGTCGATGGCCAGAGCCGCCATGTCCGGCTGACTGATGGTCGGACATTCCGGCGGCATGTCGATCATGTCCGTCACCGACAGATTCGCCACAGATGGCGTCTCCCGAGTACCCACAGGTGCCTGCAGCGCCGGAACCAGCTCCGGCACCTGCTGCACCGACGCCGGTAGCACCACCGACACCTGTCGTGCAGCCATGCGACACACCGGCGCGATCCCTGCTGCCGGTGGCCTCGTCTGTCACGGATGTCACGAGCACGGCGGTGATCGCTGGGCATGAGCCACTTGCCAGTGCGGTCAGTGTATCACCCCTGCGTCGTTCGGAACGCTCTCGACGTAGAACGATTCGATTAGGTTTGAGTTCTTGTTTCCTCTTGTGGTGACGTCAGTTGAAAGGCAGTGGGCGCTTGTGTTCATCTTGGTAATTGTCTCTATATCTAAAAGGGAAGATCGATGTAATCGTGCATTGTCACGCGGCGTTATTCGTCTCACCGAATTGGCCGCCGCCGGGTTCGTAGCGCCGGGCGAGTCGATGTCGGTTGTCGGTAGGGCCGTTTCTGCCCACTCAGCGGACGCGTGGCACACGTGGTGGTTGTGCACCGTGGCACTCCTGAGTGCAATAGAACTTCGAGAACCGTTGTTGCTTGAACAACTCAGTTGAGCTAGTGTTGACAAGTTCAGAGTGGTAGTGGGTACATCAGTTAGGAGACCACATGGAGACATCCATCAGCTCAGCTGTTTTGAAGAGATAAATGTTAAGCAAATGCAAAAAACGTCACCGATGTAAAAATAGTCCAATCTAGATTAGAAATCGTAGACCAGCACACAACACCCTAGCTACCTCGTGGGCCATGTTGTCATCGGTCCCAAACAGCACTACACCTCCAGCACCAAACACCGATGTACCGACACCAGGGGCACATGCTACAGACACACGGCTGTTCACTTCCATCGCGTCCGTCGTCACCGATTGTTATGATTCCGCGCTGTGGAGTAGGTAACATATGAGGTGATGTGTGTCTTGTATATCTTGGTAATTCATGGGTTATCCCTGCCTGTGCTGTACATGTTATTAAGATCATCTCAATCTAATTCCACTGGCTGTGAGATGTATAATTTATGGGGTGAGCTATGCGTTACGTTCCATATTATTGTGCAATTGATTTATCTGGCCCTGGAACAGTGACAGGGACACGCCGTTGACATATGAAGCTTAATTTTTGCCTAATTGACCTGCTTCAATTATCATGGTTAATACTAGTACAAAGCCATATAATTGTGATTAAAAGTTCTACTAACAATGTTATTAGCAATGCTCAGTAGAGTGCTGCATGGTCTTCAAATTTGACATTGCGCCAAAGAACGCCAGCATGACGCCATTATTACGCCCAGGCAGCGCCAGCATAACGCCATTATTGCGCCCAAAGAATGCCAGCATGACGTCATTATTGCGTTCAAGCAACGCCAGTATCACGCCTTTATAGCGTTGCATGGAAAAGTCGACCTAAAAACCTATCGTCTCGCGTGCCGAAGATCCGCGGCGACGCCAATACAGCCATGTCCAGTGATTCACTACTGCTAGGGAGGTCATCAAATGCATTCGTGCCGGAGCGAGGGTTAACCTCCGCCCATTCTCACGGACTCCGCCCCTCCCCTCTCAACACGAACATTGCCGATACAAAAACAAACTGAGCAGAATCCGTCGAGGGTTTTGGAGGATTTCCTCAGAAAACAGAAGTGAGGGATGGTGGAGGAGAAGTAGTTTTGCTGTGAAGATGGTTGTTCCATGGTCTGACAAATGACAAAGGAAGAGATACCTGTGAATGCTGAAAGACTTCAATGCCATTCAACTCCCTAGGGAGTCCATGTTGTAACATGCTGAGAAGGCAATTACGTGCATGCGTGCCTATTCCCCATCCTCTCAAAATGTGATTGGCCGTAGTGTCCCAAATTAGATCCAGTACACCCGCAACGGTACCATCACGCACCACCTGAGCGCTTGCTACCTCCACCCATCTCATCTGCACGCGGGCTATCTTCGGTCGCCCACGCGCCAGCCGTCGCCGCGTCTCGTGCACGTCTCGCCGACTGGACGCGGCTCGTGCCGGCCGTCGACGGCGCGTCGGTGCCGACAGGTGGGAGCGCCGCCGGCGCGCGTCTCCAGTCGGGCTGAGTGGCCCTCTGCCGGCGGTCGTGCGGGGCGGCGCGGCGCAGCGACGGCAGCGACGAGGTGAGTCCCGTGCCGCGGCCCGCCGCGGCACGTGCCGCACGTACACTGACGAGACGGAGACACGCACTCGTCGTGGCCCGGCGACAGTCGGGCACGGCACACAGGCCTGGTCGATGTGCGTTGTGCGTCTGTCAGTCACTCGCGATTACCGGCGTTCGCTTACAAATGACACTTATTCGCCTACCAACGACATGTATTCGGCGACAAATGACACCGTGATGCAATTTGTGTTGCTGACTTCTTGCGAGTGATACTGTGTGACTCCAGGCGCAGAAGCATTGACCAGATCCGCCTATTGCCTTGACCGTTGAATATTCCCCGGACGAGAATTTCTTGGGGTAATTGTTCGCGGCCATGTATTTTGCGACAAGCTCCAGTGGATCCGAGTGGGCGGTGATTACTGCAGCTCTCAGCAATTCATCTGCCGGGAGGATAATACGAAGCCAATTGTGTGTGATCGACGACCGCGAATGAGCCAGTTCTGCGATATTCATTTCACCAACGAAGACAAAGCGCCGCGATCCAACGGCGAATGTGTGGCCGCCGCATGCCTCCCGGCCTGACATTGCAGCAGTATGTAGCCGCCGCATGCCTCCCGGCCTGACATTTCAGCAATATGTAGCTGCCGTATTCCTCCCGGCCTGGCATTGCAGCAGTATGTAGCCGCCGTATTCCTCCCGGCCTGACATTGCAACAGTATGTAGCCGCCGCATGCCTCCCGGCCTGACATTTCAGCAATATGTAGCTGCCGTATTCCTCCCGGCCTGGCATTGCAGCAGTATGTAGCCGCCGTATTCCTCCCGGCCTGACATTGCAGCAGTATGTAGCCGCCGAATTCCTCCCGGCCTGACATTTCAGCAGTGCGGGTCGCGGGCCGCTCATACGCTGTCCGTCTCCGGCTCGCAGACGGCTGCGAAAGTCGTATGTACATACCAGCGCCGGCAACCACAACTTGTCCATCTCACACAACTTGTCACCATTCCACATCGCATGTGCATTTTCTGGACGCCGGATGTGGGGAAGCCCACTCGGTGTCTGCTGGTGGCGGTGGCTTGGTCTGTGCGGGGTGTCGACGACGTGGCCGTTTCACTCCTGCTGATGGCATGACCTCCCGTTGTTTTCACGAAGCCTGTTTGCATGCGGAAGATTATGACGGTTGGCAATATATTATCGTAGTAAGATATGACCCACATCTTGTATGGAGCATAACTAGCTGCGACACTGGCTCATGGTGAGCAACGTGTGCTTGACAGCATTGACCGAGTTCGTAAAATAGAAATCGAATATATTTCCCAGCCTGGCAGCTGGGAGTTTAATCCTGCGTGCGATCGCAGGATTCCTATCATATATTGGGCTTCACCTTCGCGGGAATAGTTCCGGAATCTTCCACGCGCATGGTACACCAATTTATTCCCTGCACTCTGTCGTGAATTCGTGAGGAGCTGAATATTATGATTTATGCTTAGATTCACATCTGTGTGTTGAGAAGAGCGACTAGGTGGCACAACTCAACTTTCAGCCTGTTTTTCGTGACGTCTGACTATCCCAGGCTGTCCGAACACGTTCGTGGTAATCCCAGGCGTGAAATGAACAAAGCCTTGTTATGCTATCCATTTTTGAGTGGTTGCTTAGTGAATGGCCTCTCGACATGCGTTGGAAGATGCTAGTCACACACTAATCACTTAACTGCTTGCCATTGCAGTTAACTTACGTATTTGATCTCGCACCTACGAAATGGATGTGTCTTCGGTCGAATGGTTTAGAATTCCCTTTTGGGGCAGTGCTGTGCCAACTGGACTTTGGCCGACAACAGCCGCTGTAAATGGGATGTCCAGGCCGCGACAAAGCAAGAGGGAAAAAGCCGAGTCATTCCTGAATATCTCAGACTATTTTATGCTCTTTCGATTTGAAGATATAAAGAAGAAAAAACTATGTTCACCAATCGAGAAGAAGAGCAAAGAAGAAATTAGGATTTTGATCAACCACATACTTGAACACCTCGCGCACAGATTAATATAAAAACATAGACAATACTAGCTAATGTAGGGATCATGCCGATTGATGTGAAATATGGATGCCGGTGTGTAAAATTAGAAATCCCTTGTTGCATACTCAGTCATTAATATTTCACATAGTTAACGTCTCATTCCGGCGATATCTCAAATGCCAAACTACCATCTACCTACATACCACGTTACTGCTGAAAGAGCTTTGCAACATCGGCAACATGAGCAAGTCAAGAAAATAGATTTAACCATCAATAGCGTACCAGTAAGTTCGTATTTCGTCGGTGTCTATTTCTTTTGTCTTGTAACAATTTTTTCATCTTGTAAATCATGTTTCTTGCTTCACATATTATAATTATTATGCATATCAAAGCTAACACTCAAACCAGCACTATAAAACAGTTCACTCACAGTCTGTACCTCAACACTTTAACGGGTGATGGAGGAGTGCCTGGTGGTATGGAGAATGCGGAAAAGCCTGTAACTTGAAATATATAGCTCGTCGAACATGAAGCCGCATGTCGCTGCTCACACTGCAGGAACGTTTGTTCGGCTAGGTGGAGGTGCACTTTTGGCGCCTTGTATCGGTGTCTCATAGCTCGGCAACACCGCGTTGCACAACAACTTCATATTTACAACACAACACTGTATTGCATGTGCATTGCAGACATGGGTCGAAACGCAAACCGAAGTCAGCAAACGATCAGGAAGCCGAAGCCGAAGCCGAAGTCCCCTGTTTGAAGTTGACATGAAACCGAAACCAGCCTGACAAAGAACCCGAGGCCGAAGCCAGCCTTAAAGTCGGCTCGAAACCCAAGTTGAAACGCTCATTTTCGGCAACACGATCTACAAACGTCCACCTTTTGGGATAACTTAGAAGTTTTGAAAGGAGTTGATTATTGAGTTGATTCTTGGAGTTTATTTGGCGACGCTTGACTTTGATTCGCGAAAAAGAAATGGAAGGTTCCCAGATTCTCGACATTTTTATATTTAACCTGACATTGAAGGTTATCTACGGGCACGATGTTGATGCAGCTGTTGTCGACCGTGAGATCTCGCACCCCCTGCATGCTCCTTCCTCAACATGACTTCTCATTTGCTTCTCCTGGCCGGGAGGTTGTACCAATGCCCTTGGACCTGTTGGACGAAATACCGAATATGGGCCAGGGTACACAAACCGACTCTACTACACCCGTCGGCAATTGTATCGAAAATACAGCAAATGTGTGTGGTTGTGACTGAATTCCAGTGTCCACTGAAAAAAATGATTTGAGAACATGTTTGTTAGGTTGCTCGCAAAAGGACAGTTATCGGACTCACAGTTTTGAATGCGTGCGGTTTTTAGGCAGTTTTGCGAATTGATGTCATGGACCACAATATAAGTTCTCAACACTCATGAGTAATTATATTGAGGCATCGTGAGGAATAATGCAGGTATCAAGTTTCATCGAGTTGCGACTATCATGAGACTAGATGCTGGACTCATCGTCCATTTTCCTCCAAAGGCCGCCATTGCTGCGCGATCTGTCTGGAGTTACCCAGCTATAGCTTCACAGTGACTGCAGTCCGAAGTGTGCAGATGATTATGGAGAGCAATGGTAAGTCGTATTGCATGACATAATATTACGTTAAAAAGTATACAGCTGCTTACTGTGCTTCCCTGAATTATAGATATGGTCAGCTGCAGGGCGGCAATTTCGAAAGCTCAAAATGTGACTCCATGCATGCATGAAATTAGATATCATGGCCCCCACCAGTACACTGGCTACTGGCTGCTGGCACCAGTACACAGTACACTGGCTAGTAATTATCTAATTATTTGTTGATGATGTAATAATCAGTAATAATTAATGCTGATTGTCTGTAAACCAGAATTGCATAGGAATTATGTGAAGCTTAGCTAATAAAAACAGTTACCTACCTTGAACTAGGCACCCTTGCCAATGTCCGCAATAACAAGCACATGAATGCATACTTTGTACTGAGTTCATCCAATTGTTCTTCTAATTTTAGATCATCCTCTAGTCATGATGGCCTTCAGTTGATTGTTATCATATTATTATCAATACGCATAGGAACTGAATTACAAACTGGCATGCAAAACTGGTTAAATATGGATTATTTCATGCAAATTCCCTTAGCGATGGCCAGCTACCTGAGGAAATATGATAAATTCAAATTTGTATTCTTCAAAATGTCAACTTTTGTGTTTACATTAAAATAACATAATTTCTTCAAAAACAGGTCTTCATGTTGAAAAGAAAATTGAGAAAAATGGATAACATTTTACCATTTTTGCTTATATTTTTATATCGATAGCTGGACTAAGTTAGATTCAGCTATGCTTAATTTTTTCTTTTTAAAACACTATTTGTGATGCACAAATACTCAACTCAAAGCCCCCATTTTGCATGCAGGTCACATCAGGTTACCACGTTCATAAACATTGGACTGAGAACGAAATTCCAAGAATTAAAAAATACCTTCAAGCACAAATTTATCGTAATTTCCAAGTGGTGGGAAGAATGGCATTATCAAACATGGGCAATATCTCAAACTTTGGAGTTTGGTAGACTGGCTCTCTGAGGTAAAGCGAGGTGATCATCAAAGCCTATTGGCATTTAGTCACATATATCCTATGAATATTGGATCTCCTTAAATATTTGGATGTTGGAATGCCAATGGATATTTACTGTCATTGAACCTATATATGCTGGAAAGACAAACACTTACGAATGCTGGATTTGATAGCACATTTATTCCCAAATTGAACAAAAAACAACTAACCTAACCTAATCTGGCCACACCAAACCTAACTCGTTTAATTGTTTTATGGAAGTAAAATGTGTGTAAAGCTTGCCTTGGGCTCAGCCAGAGAGCAGTAGCAGATCCAGTCAAGCTTGTGGCGATGTCATATGTGACGGTCTTGGGCTCGGCCTGAGAGCACTAGCAGCACCAGTCAACCGTGAAGCGCGTGTCAACGGATGACGCAGATAATTGTGCCCTTTGTTCTCGTTAACTGTGAGTAGTTTTTGCACAGCTTTATTTATGGAATATGTAACACCGTAGCTCGTTTTGGACCGCATGAGATCAGAAGCTTACTTGAGTCCTCGTATGACTGGAATACCTAGGAAAAGGTCGCAACAACTTTTTCGGTCTTGCGGCCCATCGGTGACTTCCTCAAATAGAGTCAATATTGGAACACGTTGTTCATATGTAGACGGGTGGCGTCATGGTCCCGCGCGTCGCCAAGGCGACGCGTGCCTTCCGATTGGCTTGTTGCTTTCGCGCCGAAAGACCCCCGGCCGCGGGAGTGTGAGAATATAGCTGGCCGCGGGCGGACGTGCGGTCCGCCCGTGCGGGTTGGACTGAAAGCTGTCATGCGTGTTTGCGGTTCGCACCCGGCGACTGCATTGTTCGGACCCAGCGACTACATTGGTGGCAGCGGTCGGATTGACAGCTTTCGGATCGTCTGACTCGCACGACGGAAGCCAGATGACTCGATTGAGTGTTGTGGCGGACTGAGAACTGAGGAGCGGAGGATTCGCGTCGTCGGAATCCTGTCGTAACGGTGTGTAGTGACTTATGACTTGGCTCGGTGTGACGCGTGAGTGCAGCCACTTACACAGAAGGATTGCGTGCAAGTGATGAGTTTGGGGGTCGCGAGCAAGATGTACGGCGATTGCAAGATGGCGGCCCTGCCAGATACAGGTTCTGGTGAGAGTGCTGTTGTCGCCTAGCAACGGCAGACTAGCAGGCGCCTCCAGTACTCGTCTGCGCGCCAGCTGATTGAGATGACGTAACGACTCCGCGTAGCAACGTGGCATCTCGAGGACACGGCTAAGGTCCTACGCAGAAGGACTGACTCGCAACTCCTGCGTGCGATTCTCAGCGTCGGAACCGTGAGTGCCCAGGACAGGCATTGGAGGGTCTGCTCGCGTCGGGAGCGAGTACTTTTGTGGATGCAGTGGCAAAAGTACGTCACGTGTGCAGTGCCGCTCGGCACGTGATGCAGCCGGTGCTCCAAATGGCTGCAGGGGGGGCAGCCTAAAGCGTCAGCTGTTGCTCGGTTAGAGAAGAGGATAGCCGAACTAGAGCTCCGAGTCCGGACTGGACTCAGATGACTAGGGATGCAGTGCCTGGATGTACAGCTGGCGTAACAGACACGCCAGCAGGACGCGACTTGAGTGTGGATGATGCGAGGCAGGGCTTCGGTGAGCCGCTCGCCCCGGCGTCCGGGGTTGGGTCACCCGCACCACCCGTTCGATGTGACATATTCCGACCTGGCGTGCTGGAATCTGGAGGCGAAGGGGTTCACATCCTTCCTCCGGAAGCACCGCTCTCGGAACTCGCATCGTTGGGGAAAGTGGGCATCTCGGCGCGGATGCGTTAGCGGCTGGTGGTGACGACAGTAACAGCGGCGATCTGAATCCCACCCAAGCAACTTCCTTTCAGAGGGAAGAAGGGGATGGGTGCCCCGCTGTCAGGAGAGAATCGGCGTTGACGGGCACTACGGTTAGCTTAGGAATAGAAAGCCCTGATGTTGTCCCATCCGTGGAGGGAGTGGGGTGAGAGACAGGTGACCCCGGGCCTGGACTTCCCCCGAGTGTACCGCCAACTGTGTTGCGACGATCGAGTCGGGTTAAGCGAGCTCGTGGTTGGGTGTTGTTAGAACAGTCGCTGGTTACAGTGTAAAACGTGTATGATGTGAGCACCTGGTTGCGCGATGTTAGAATAAGATGCTAGTGTACCAATTGTTATAACTAGCGTTGGGCGGAAATGACGATCCCGCCGGGGATGCGTTAGTGGATGGGCGGTTTGTTTCGGGTCTACACCACATTGTGAAACTGTGTAATGTCTGTGCGGATTGTGGAACGCTTGTTGGGGCGCCTATGGCGAGTGCTAGATGCCTTGTGCTGAAATCTAGTGCGTACCCTATTAAGACTTGCGACGGTCTTGCGCAGTCGTGACATCAGTCTTTGTGTTGCGGATAAACCCGTTGCCATACTGCTGACGACCACTTGTGGCGATAGTTCGAACAGCGTGGCGATACATCGTGTGCCATTTCGCTCCGGTGTCATGTCTTGGTCGTGAGTGTTGGGTGCGTGGGCACTCCTTTTTTCAAGGTTTATAGAGTGTAGACGGGTGACGTCATGGTCTCGCGCGTCGCCAAGGCGACGCGTGCCTTCCGATTGGCTTGTTGCTTTCGCGCCGAAAGATCCCCGGCCGCGGGAGTGTGAGAATAAAGCTGGCCGCGGGCGGACGTGCGGTCCGCCCGTGCGGGTTGGACTGAAAGCTGTCATGCGTGTTTGCGGTTCGGACCCGGCGACTGCATTGTTCGGACCCAGCGACTACACATATGCAGACACTGAATCGGGAGTCTCCACTTTTTCCAGTTCATCTAGTGGAATGAGCACAATCGAGCGGTCCACTTTCAATTGACTGTGCCACCGTGTAGTGTTGGTTGTCTGTGGTACCGGATGTTTCTTCAGCATGTCAGACGCTAGGACATACTTTTTCACATACCTTGCCATGAATGAAACTTTCCGCATGATGTCGTCAATCGCAACCGCTGCCTTAATTTCATATCTGACTGAATTTTGCAGAACGTGGGTAAAGCATGCAACTTGCGTAGGCAGTAGTGTCCTCAGAGCATTCATTATCCTTGCGCATCACTGTCATTATCGGGAACACATCGTCACCCTCTGGTTCAATTTCCGCATTGTTTTCCTCATCAGCTTCAACTGGCAGGCCCAAGCCTGACAGGCCATGATCTAGATCTTTGGCTTCAACTCCACGAGATGCCTTCAGCATGCTCTACGCGCTATCTACTGTAAATCGCCCGCCCAACAAGGTCATACGGTGCAACAATATCAAGGTACCGGCTATATATCTTTTCCTGCATGTGGCTGTCTCGAAGACGGCTGCACAACTCAAGATGCAGAGCTTGCGGAACCCAATCAAATATCAGACGGGAAGTGCTACCCACGAACTCCTTCAGCGGTTTGACGGTTTGACGGTTTGACCACAGGTCGATTTTCAAGCAAACACCTTTCGCAGGTTTCATCTGTTGGGTGATTCTGGTCATTATACTGACGTTTTGGCCGCAGCAGTAGTGAGCAATCTAGTAATATTCAACTAGATTTTGACGACCTAAAAAGTTGGCTGATCAAAGGCAGATGTCTTTCAATTATAAAATATGGAAGGTTATGCATCTTGGGTCTGGAGGTGAAACTTTCCGATATACAATGGGAGGTAGGAGATTGGATGTTATTGAAGAGGAAAGAGATTTTGGTGTGTTAGTTTCAAATGATCTTAAAGTAGAAAAACAATGTGTCTCAGCTAGGAGCAGGGCAATCAGAATGCTGGGAATCATTAATAGGAGTGTGAGGCATAAGAGCAAAGAAGTGATGAAAGGCTGTACTTGGCCTATGTGCGAGCTCACTTATAATATTCTGTACAGGCATGGAGCCCCTACTTAGAAAAAGATACAGATATGCTAGAAAGAGTGCAGCGCAAAGCCACTAGACTCATCAGTGGACTAGGTAACTTATAATATGGGGCAAGACTTATGGCATTATATATGTACTCACTCAAGTATAGGAGATTAAGGGGTGATATGATTGAAATGTATAAATTATTAAAGGGTTAGATCAGGTCAATCTGAATGATGCCCTTCTATATAGACTATCACATAGGGGTCATCAATTCAGTTTAGACAAATCAAGGTGTGGGACAGTTAAGCGACAACAGGTTTTCAGTCAAAGGATTGTTGATCAATGGAATAGCCTGCCTGCTGATGTTGTGGGGGTCCCTCATTGAATGTATTTAAAAATAGGGTGGACAACTATTCTAGGTTGCAAAATATTGTTTTTGAGTTCTAAAGGGTGGTCGATGGAGTGACATCAGCCCGGTTCGCTGTCGGTGCGCGCGTCACATTCAGCAATGTCTAACCGGGCGACGAATACAGGACAGGGCGCCATTTGCACTGCACGACGATGGACCACTAACCGGCCAGCGAATGACCCATTGCGATCGTTGTACTTCCATGTCGCAGCGAGCAACCAGCCGCTTTGGCCAGCCCTGGCCATTTCAACACTGTCATCCCATGGAATGACGAAAACTAGAGCGAGATATTGAGCTGGAAACTACCAGGATACAGTGTATGCCAGGGTCAGGGTGCATTAATCGTCTCTACCAAATGTGATGGACCTGTCGGTATTGCATTGCAGCACCATTGTATGCCCTTGGTGAGTGTTTGTGTAAGTAATAAGATGTATGATTTTAGATGTTGTGTACATCCACGACCCTGAACATAAAAACGGTTGCACATTTTGAATCCTTATGTCTCGGGGCACCATTTGTAATTTCCCCATGTTCTTTTGGGAATGTTTGGCGCTTCCAATATCATCGACTTGCAGAATAATCTCAAGAGATCTTGGAATCAATTTCTTTCTCTTTTTAACCCCTTATACAGGGTCTCAGCACATGTCACGCTGGGCGGTGTCAGTGCGGCCCGTCAGCTCCCGTGCGGCTCGGGTCTGGGCGGTGTCGGGCCGGGTATTTTACCGTGCGCACCTCGTCCAAGCTTTCCCCCATCGCTTTCTGTCACGCCGGCGGCAGTTTCGCAGCGCCGTCGACGGACGCCCCCACTGCCGAGCCGCGGGTTGTGTGTGCCGGCCCGGCCGGTGTCGGTGTGGGCTCGGGCCGTGTCGGGCCGGGTGTTCTGCCGGAGCCACCTCTTCTGTCGCTCCGACATCGCCAACGCTGCTGCGGCACGTCGCCACCCCTCAACGCTTGTATTGGCATAGCGAGACCGATGAATAGGTGTGACGCAGGTATACGGCGTTGGCACTATCATCGCTCCCGGCGCTCATGCACTTCCGGATCCGCCCCGGGTACCGCCCCGGGTACCGCCATGGGTACCGCCCCGGGTACTGCCATGGGTACCGCCCCGGTTATGGTGCATGGCCCTGGGTACCGTCCCGTGTGGTATCCGTGCCCGTGATACCGCACCATAGCACCCGCCTTCCCCCATGGTCTCGGGGCAGCCAGATGCAAGCCGGGTCCGGGTAATTTTCGGGTCAGGTTTTGACAGTGATGGGTTCCGACAGCTGAAGACTCACACTGATCTCCTATCAACTCCACTGGTCCTTAAAATTACCCTCTTAACCGTCCACACGAACCTCCAGCTTACGACCGTCATTTGCTCATTTCATTCCCACATGTTTGCATAGCTAGACCAGGCTCTTACAGATCGCATGCGCCCATGAGTGCGTCGAGCATGTCATGAATGCTGGGAATGGTGTTCTCTAAAAAAAACTAGGTGGTGCACAGTTTCTTTTCACTCACGTGTGAATGGAAGGTAGTGGTACTTCCGCAGACCACTGTTTACACTCAACTAGTTGAAGATGTTTAGTACCCGTTCCGAGGTCCTACGTGCAACTAGCTGATGCGACTGTCTGATGGTATGAACTCTTATCATCTCTTCTCTATCTCTATCTCTATTATACTATTTGTGTGAGAAAGTCTGTAAGATGGTATGTTTGTCTGACGCTTTTTGGTTCTCGAGTCTGTCGCCAAAGGCTGGAGCGAAAACTACATGTTCCAGAGACGAGACATTTTCACAATGCACAAACAACGAGTGTTCATGCATTCCTTCGGGTCTCATTGTCGGTGGTTTGTTTTAAGCACGTGGCATGCGCTTAAATTTCCCGCATATCCTTCATGGGGTCAAAGTAGTATTTTCAAGTTGGGGAAGACAATTGCCGTTGTACATATCACAGCTTGGCCCGGCTCACGTGGCAGCCAGCCGAGTGTGTTTGGCACCATTATAAAGCCACAAGTGTTGGGTATCTTTTGGGCATAATTGCCATGCACTCGGGTCAACATCTTGCCCGTGACGTACCTGAACGTGATGCAATATCAAATTGGCGATATCCGTTCACTTTGCATGTAAAACGGGGTTTGTGCCGTCTTATTTTAGTGAAACAAGTTGGCTCGCTTTCAACCGGCCAAGCTACCGAACAAATACTCAGGATCGACACGAAAACCAACACCACAGTGTAGACACAAAATCGCCAAGTTCGACACGCCAATTGTTGCCGGTTCACATGGCAGCCGTACACGTGAGAATCGTGAAAAGTGAAAGTCGTCTGTTTGCAACGTTTCTCACAATTCGCTCTGCGGCTGGAAGACGGCTCTAAGTAGTGAAACCTGTGCCTCGTGGTTTCATGTACCGGCTACACTTGTCAAATTGACTACGGCCACGTGCCGTGCACACGTGCCCGTAAGTTTGCAGTTGCAAACTTAATGGTGCATGCAGTCAATCATAAACAACGACTTTTACACGCCACTAACCCCACTGAAAGATATCGTTTTTAGACCTAAGTCGTCCACACGGCCACCCAAATTCGTGTTCATGCGCACGGTATTTTTAGATTTTCGCCATCTCGTCGATTGTAGCCAAATAAATTGGCTATAATCGACGTTACCTGAAACGCTTTCGAAACGCGGTGTATAGTCAATAATCTCACAGGGTGTTATCACGGGAACCGCCGATCTTCGGCTTGGACGTCGGAGCGCCACCCACGTGACTGCATATAGCGCTCAGCTATTGGCATAGCACCCGCTGCCATGGCAACCACACAAACGTGGGAAGTAACTCAAAAGAAAGCAAATTACGCACAGGCTAACCAATCAGATCCAGTGACGTCAAACTCACTCGGCTGTTACGTTTTTGGCGGCCACGTGGCTCAAGCGTTCAGCCGTTTGCATTGCGCTGGAAGAAATTCACGGGAGCATGAAGATGCGGATGGAATCAATTAGATGCAATTGATATCTCCAAAGGCTAAGGTTCTGGAACGCACACTCGGGTGATTAAAGGCCTGTTTACACGCGGCAGAAAACCGACAGAATCCCGGCAGAATCGTGACGTCACGGATAGTAGTAAACGGATAGGAAACTCACCGGTATCGGCGACCAAGGACGGGCTATTGCCACCTAGCGGTTGGAGGCCGAAGCTAATCCTGGATAGGATATTGTTTGATTCCAGCAGCGCATTCCCGCGTTGGAGAGTAAGGCGTGGTTTAGTTTCGGCCAATTTCCTTTTTTTTTAGAAGCTAGGGAACCGTGATTCTGCTGCATGGAACTCTGTGGCGGTAAGGAATTAATTACAAACACATCTGCCTTCGTTTCCTTGTTTCAGGGAATATTTAAACGCATGGTGTGGTGTACTACGTTTATGGCGCGTTGTGTGTGTTTTTGGAAGCAACTTATGTGTTTTGGATCAAGTGAAGCATGTAATCCTCCATTGCATTGCCCAGTCATTTACTCTAAATCACGAGAAAATCTGAATCAGTGGTATTTATTCTGCTTGAGCTTTTGCTTCGCTTGAAGCATTGGTCAAAGGGTAGCTCAGTTGGTTAGAGCGCTGGCCTGCACTGGTCTCCCCTGTCTTGGCAACACAGGGTTCGAGTCGCTTCACGCGCTCGCATTTAGCCCCCGGCTGGGAGGGTCAGTTGGCAGCTGTCCCGATAAGGCCGGGGACGAGTTACCGGGCGACCGTGTCGGTGCATTGACGGCACGTTAAACTTTCGGTCAAAATTCTGCCGTTGAACTGGAATTAATGGATCGGGTTGTGGGGCCAGGGTTCACGCAACAAGCTCTGCTTAGCAATAGAACCCTGGTTCATAAAGCCACCCCAGCAATAACTCTGAATCATTTTTTTTTTTAATTTTAAAAGAGAAAAAAAAGGGGGCGCAGTAAATGTACCAATTTTCACATGGATATGCAGCTCTGTTTTTTTAATTGAAATCATTCCCAATAATATCGCATTATGGGTGCCCAAAATTGAACATCTGCAAACCAGTACTCGCATGGCGTCGTTATTCCGATGGGTCGCGACACCTAATTTAGCTTCCTCACCCACTAGCAGCCCGCCGCCGACGACCATAACCCTCGCACGGCGATGCTCCGCGCAAACTTCGTCCGGCCGAGGAGGGGGGGATGCTACCTACCCTCCGGCCGGAGAGGTGGGTAGGTTACCTACCCCTCTCCATATACATAACGGCATCAGATAGATTGGGTGATTCTAAGAAGGAATTGGTTCAGTCCTTTTTTGATCCGAGGTCAACGTAGAGGTCCTATCAGGCCAAACAAAAACAAATTGATAGCGCAGGCGGCACAGTGACTTCAAGAACTATAGTGCACCATTATTCTTCCACTGCACGGTCAAAGCTGATTTGTAGATCAATTTAGTCCTTAACCTATAATGACCTGAGGTGACGGTTCAAAATTTGATAAGCCGGAGGCAAATGAAGCCAGTTTATCATATTATCACACATGTTATCGGCACTGCATAGGTCACTGACCTAGGATGACCTGCACCTGACATTCGCGACACCAAATATGTATCCAACGCATGGTACTGACAGCTTTATAGCTTTTGCGAGAAATTTGTCATGTGATTTCAAAGGTCAAAGTCAATTTTCAGGTGAAGTCGGTCGGAGACCTATGATGACCTTGTTAGGGTCATTATGGTAAGGTATGCTTCAAAGTGTGCAATGGTTATTGAGAACGATGTGTAATCTGTTGATCGATCGTGTATCTATATTGTCACAATATGTGAGATTTTCCGCAGTTTGGTCCGACATGCTGCCACTAAAAGTGTTGTAGGTCATTGACCTGGCATGAACTTGACCCGATAACTTTGGAGGATGTGTCAAATTGATGTAGCTTAAGGTACTGTAATTTTTAGAGCTCTAGTGCAAACCGTTTTTGGGTATGGTACGAAACGTCATGGGGGGGGGAGGGGTAGGTATTTACCCACCCACCCGGCGTGCGAGGGTTAACATGGGAGACGTGGCAGCTGCAATGGGGTCATGCAGGGGGCCCCTGACTGTTCCTCAGAGGGTTCCAATAGCTGTTCCGGGGCTCATCGTCCCAATCAATGTTCATCATGTGCTCCTATGCCTGCTCAGGGTCCCCTCGTTTGTCAAAGAATATACCTCGGGGGAAATGTGATTGCCAGGGCCAATCAGCCAATCGGTCTTTGGCCAATCAGCAGCCTTTTTTTGTGTGGGGGGGGCATCGGAATGGAATTGGCCTGCCCCAGACGAGTCCCAGGCATATGCGGTTGGAATTGGAGAGGGGGGGGAGCAGGTGCTCTCCCTTGTTTTTCAGCCGGCTCTCATGACACTCCGCTTCCCTCAGTTAGTCGGCACAGGTTAGTTGGTCACGAGCTTCATGGTTATGGTTCGGCCGCCGTCTATACGGCGGCCGAAGGGATGGCGGCTACTGAAGTATGCGTCCCCGGCTGGCGCCGAAGGCGCAGTTTTTTTCTCAAACGACGCGCGGTAGAAGGCCGATTCAGCTATATTTCCCCATCCCGGCAAGCTTTTTCGATGGGGTGTCCTTCGCATCACCTATCCAGGATTACTTCTCCGATCGTCCGATAGATGTCGCTAGTATCGGTTGGTGGTCGCAAACATGAAAGTGCCGCCCGAGAGTTTCCGATCCGTTTACTATTATCCGTGGTGACGTTGGCAGGACTGAGCAGGACCCGGCAGAACCGAGCAAAATCGAGCAGAACCCGGCGTCGGCGACGTCCGGAGCCTCTGACGTCACAGCACAACTGGATGACGTCACGCAATGCATTAGCCATAGTAATTTTGATTTAGTAGTTTCATCGACGTCGGCGACGTCGGCGGCAGGCGACTTGAAATATTTCAAGTTGTCTGCCGCGTTCTGCCGTCAGACGCGAGCGTCGGAAGGTTTCTTCTGCTGTTGCTGTTTGGATTTGGGGCGGGTAGGCTTCTACATTAGCAAAATAAGTACTGATTGTCATGTATGGAGATATTGGTGAGTAAGTTGTGCTTTCCGTTGTCCTTTGTAATATATCCTGAACTACATAATGTGTACATGACCATGAACGCAATGGGCAGACTGAAATGAATTGAGGGCACACCATAGGGTACTAGGTACCTATGTTAGTTATTGAATGTTTTTCCATAACCACATATGTGGTTAGGTTCATACACATATGTGTATGAAGGAAATCTGGGAAACATAAGGATGGTGAACCCGGGTAAATAATGCATTTGAGGGCATTACGGGATTTTTATAGCAAACAATGTTTAAATGCAGTATTTTTAATGTTAGATAACCTGATTAAGTAAACGAATCAATAATTTAGGTTGCCAAATTGATGTTTGAACACCTCAAATCCAAGTCCATGAAATCCAAGTTTCAAATCTTTGGATTTCCTGCTAGTTTTTACAACCGAATTGAAAAAAAGAAGTTTCATGTTGTTGTTTTAAATCTTACATTATTTTTCATATATATATATATCTTAATATATTGATATATATATGAAAGAGTGATGTAAGATTTAAAGCAACATAATGAAACTTTTTTCTTCAATTCCGTTGTAAAAACTAGCAGCGAATCCAAAGATTTGAAACTTAGATTTGATGAATTTGGATTTGAGGATTTCAAACATTAACTTGGCCACCTCAATTATTGATTTCTCCCTCCAATCAGACCGAAGCTTAATCATTCAGCCTATGGAGGCGTCCTTCCAGAACGCTTGAGTGCATCCTCACCCCTGCTCAATGAGTTTTTTTTTAGCGGATGGTGTCCTTCTCTAGATCAAATGGCCATCAAAAATACAAATTGCCCCCCCCCCCCATTCCACCCAATCAATTTCACAAAGTGACACCCATGCAATGGCGGTATTCAGGACATACCCTATACAAACCACTACACGCAATAGCGTGGCGACGGTGACATTGCGAATGTCGGAGCAAGATGGGAAGTCCATTCAGGACGCACGATTATAATGAATTTCCCACAATGCCGGAGTTAGTAGGTGGAATCCCCCCCCCCATAGATTCAGGTCTAAAAGAGGCATGCCGTAAACGGTTTAATAAAGCGCAGAAGTTGCCATGGATTGGTTAGAAGCATTCACCAGACAAGCTAAACATATTACATAGCGACCTGAAATCAGAATATTATGGGTAATAATTATAGAAAGTACCGCAATGTTACTGCCAGTCGTTCTTCGTATGAAATCGGAACTTTCATCTCATGATGGTGGTTGTTTTCTCGATATCACCTCTGACGAGCTCAAGGAGCTGGTCAAAGTTGACAGGCGATATCCGGTAGTACCGTTTGTGGTCTGCTTCGTTATGTCCAAGCTCCGCGACCAGCCTTATGAAAAATTCGCCTTTCTCCCCCCTCCTGGAAAGGACTGACCGGGCCCATATGCGCTGCTGGCGGTTCTGCATGACCCTACGAAGCAGTCGTCGGCGGGCTTCAGTCAGCAGGAGAAAGCGCATCTGCTCGTTGGCGTGCCCCCTCCGAGGTGCAAGCAGTTTCACACCGGGATATCCCTCCCTGACTCCGGCAGCAGGAGCAGGCCCGGCCGCAGTGGCAGTGGCAGCGGGAGCACGGACAGCGGCAGCAGGAAAGGCGGTAGCGGCAGCGGGAGCGGTCCCGGCCGCAGCGGCAGCAGGAGTAGGACCGGTCGTAGCGGGAGCGGTATCGGTTGTAATAGGAGCGGCAGCGTACGCGCACTGGACGTCAATATCTGCCAAAATTATGGCCTTAATTTCTAAACGATGCCATTTTATTTCCATAAAGCTTATTATGGAGATAACGTCCACATACATGGGTTTCAATATGCGTGCTCTGTTATTTGCAAGTTAGCTGAGGGAGGAAGCGTGACCCCTGAGTCATGGCCATATTCTCTTCCCCCACCCCAGCCAGTCTGACCGTTCCACATTTATTTGGATCGCCCCAGTGAAAACTCATCCGAGGGGCCCCGCCACATTGGTTTTTACGCCTCCTTTGTCCGCTTCCAAACACACCGCTGCACCTCGACGGTGGCACAGGAATGGTCTCAAAGTTTGGGGGGGGGGGGAGAAAGACCCCCGATCGGTTAGCGGGCCCTTCTTAATCCTGGTAGGCATGAGGAACAGTTTTCTACACTCCAGTTTTTTAAAGCCTTTTTCAGCTCTGTAACATAAATATTTTTTCCTTGTATCCGTATTATTATGGTAGCCTCACTACCGCGCCCCCAAGAAATGGAGCCCTTATTGTAATGATGTAGTGCCAAATACCTAGGCATTAATGCTCTCGAGGTGGGTACTGCTTGACCCAATTAGTAGTGCAATGGATCACTTATGACACAGTAAACAAACAACTGAGGCGCTTCATGGCGCATTGTATGGATGACGTCATCCTGCTAGTATGACGTTGGCAGAATGAAGCGTGTCGTCAGAGTCTGCCGCCGCCTGCTAATTTCTGCCGCCGCCTGCTACTTTCTGCCGCTCCCTGCCAATTTCTGCCGTCGACTTCGCGGACGTCGGGTCTGCCGACGCACGATTCTGCCGGAATTCTGTCGCGTATAAACAGGCCTTAATGCAGTGGCCAGCTGACCGCTTCACATGGAAACTATGGCTTGGCTGGACCAAGGTGGCCGAAATGCTTTCTTTGCTGCATCAGTGGACATGTGGCGAAAATTACTCACACATGAGTATATTGCTTTCAGTCCGAACGCGAATAGTGTGGCGTCTACTGGAGCATGAGGAGACAACCCTGGCAATACTCCAGTTTCCAAAGCTGACCCATTTGAAAGGAACGCAACGGAAGATTTACGTTGAGAGCGTATGGGAATATACGTGGGCTTATTTGCGATTTGCATGCTTTTGCAGTTGAATCGGATCATTTTGATAGAACCTACATCACACATCAAGTCAGCACAAGTCCTTCGACGCTCTGCCTTTTTAAAAATAAATAATTACAAACACGAATTACATTGTGTGGTCCTTCATGGTCAGGACGTACCTACTTGGATAATTTGTGGATATGTCATTGCCGACATACCTATTTCTTCTTCTTCACCTTCGATTTGTATCCACATGGGACAAATCTTCATGTAGACTTGTATCTACATGAAGATGCACCTGATCTTTACTCGAGGTAGAACTGAATGGGATCCTGAGCTTCAGATGTGTCCGATATACGAAGCTTTCATTCATTAATTTGTTGTTGGGCTGGACCCCTTATTTGGAAAAGTAATTTTATGCTGAACAATGTAAGGCGTTCGAAGACCATATTTAATTATATGGTCATTACTTTTAACTTGTTCCAAAGCGACCCACCTCGCGATTAATCGACTTTCGAACCTGCTAGGGAGCAAACAGGAGACCTGGTGTCTCTCCAGAGTCAGTGAGTGGGCAGGCCGTTCGCGCGTTACTGGGCGGAGCCAGCCTGCTGGCGGGTAATCTCAATACGGCACCAGGAGTCACATAGCATAGCGACTCAGTGAAAAGTGCCCTTCTTGTTTTACAGCAAAATACTATTGCCAGAAGAGTTCCGGCTGTGCTTGAAATCCCCATTGCCAAAGTATAGCTCATGTACAAGCATGAGTGGAGAATCGCTTTCAGAGTTGGTGTGGCCAAAGCGGTGACCAAGGCAAGTCCCCCCCCCCCCCCATTTTTAAAACTGTTCGCGCTTGGTGCCCCACACGGCTTCGCCCGTATGCGGGGCTGTCAAATGGTGTGGTATCCTGTGCAGAGACTGCATGACGATGTGATCTGTGCGTGATAACAGACCCGGTCAGACTGGCATGGTACTGCAGCCAGCGAATGGCTTGCTGTGCGGTGCGAGATGTAGTCGTTTAATTCTACCTGCTGTCACGACCAGTAATGACGCTTCCCGGTGTATTGGCAATGCCACCAGAAAGGGAGCGCTAATTTAGCCCGCCCCTTCTCCAACATAGGCTGTCGTATGCCGCGAATGCTGGCTTGCTGGTTTATAGTAGAGGTGTCAGCATATTTGTTCCCCAGAGAGGGGGCTGCTACAGCCATCGCTGGGAAGCTGAGCTTCAATCGATACACCCGACCGTCCCTGATTTTGCCAAGAGCCTTGCGTGACAAACTGACGTAGAAGCATCTATGATTTTCTGGAGTTGGGCATGACTAAGCTGACCAAACCCGATCAAATCGATCACGTGGGGAGAGGATCTGCAACGTAAACTAAATATGGAAACTACATTTCCCCCTGCCAGTGACGAGCCGCTGGTCAACGGCATCCGCTAAACGTCAAACTTAAACCATACCGCCTTAAACCATAGGAACATTTCGGTTCATTGCCCCTCCCAGCCTACTTCATTTTTTGTTTTCTTTCGGGAGGCGTACGTGTCACGTTTCCCTACTCCAAGTGTACCTATTCTGGTATGGTAAATCCAAAACTGTTCGGAGAGAAGCGGAGCGATCGATTTTCCAAGCACATTCTGCATGGTTTGCGCCATAAGATCCGTTTTTTTTAGCAGCTGCTCTTGCTGCCCAGTTCCCAGTTCCCGAAAACCCTGTATAGAAGACGATCTATGCCAATGGCGTTAGCACGGAACTGTGGTAGGTAGTCAATTTTTATGTGTATTTCTTTGCCCAGAAACGTTTACAGAACAGTCTTCCCACAGTTTACCGCGCCCCTTCCCGGCCGATCCGTGCATTCGTCAGTGTACAGGTTTTTCTTCTTTGTAGTTCGGTGTACGGGCGGAGGCACCAAGCGTGGGTAGGATGGCTAGAAACTACTACTAGCTGCTGGACCCCATGCTTCTGCTACGATTTTGATCTAGGAACACCAATTACAGGGTTGGGACGTCTGTATTTCGCTCACAATGTCAAGAGACAAATTTGGGTGCCATGGACCGCCAAAACAGCACAAGGACGATCTATGGAAACCGTTGGTTTCATGCTTTCCACGCAGTGACGATTTTTTTTTGTCTTGGAGTCTAAATAACGCTGGCATATTCACCGAAGCCCAATGTATCTAAACGTGCAGCGATTAGAGTAAAACTTCAAATTTCGTTACTATCCGGACGGACTTACGGAAAGATCCGCACGAATCGGAACTATAAGTGAGGAACAAGAGGGAAGTCTTCGGCTTCAAATGGTATCGCATTCCGAACAATGTGTAGAGACAAAGGCCACTCCTCGTGACATTTTCCCCAAATTTGTACTATTGCCTATCGTCTAAGAGAGTAGAGCAGCTTTGATCTAGTGAAGTAAGACAGGATATATTTTTTTACCAATCACCACTGCAATTTGATGATCCCACAGGTCGAAATGACGGCTCAGTTGCATTTAACAACCGCGGGGTGTCCATAAGCATCTCAGGTCCCGCCTATTGAAAGTCAGCGGGAGCTGTTATGCTATCTGTTTGCCAAATTCACTACAATCATCAGTTTCCACACATTTTCCTCTGTAGCACAAATCTGCAGGGCAGTTCATATATTTGTTTAAAGCAACCATTCACCGCTCCATTGAATAGGTACGTGTTCCAAACATTACTGATAATAGAATGGATACGGGTAGGATGGATATAGTAGGATGGATACCGGGGAGGGATAGCAAGACCGGTAATACAGGATGGATGTCGCAATGCAAACGCATAACCCCCTAGACAATTTCAGTTTTAGAATTAGATACATTATTCTGAGATCCACATCTGGTCGCGCTCCACAAAGAAAGTGCAGTGAATGGAGTATGCACAACAGTTCAGAAAACGGGTGAATCCATGGGCGAGTCTCTCTCTTTCAGCTAAGTGAAAGCGTGTGGTGGAGGCATATAGCGAATCCGCTCGGCGGGTGGTGGAGGCATATAGCGAATCCGCTCACTGAATCCTTAATTATCCTCCCCAAATCTCACCCCTTGTTTTCCCAATGGCATGCTCAGTCGGATGGTGCTCACAGGTCATTCCAGCCCACAGAAAATGTTTGTTTGTGCAGCTAAGTAAACCAAAAACAAAGGACGGTGATCTTCGGGCTATGGAAGTGCCAGAGAAAGCAAGGCTGCAAGAAAAAGGTCTGGGAAAGAGACAAGAGGGAGGTCTCCCAGCCGTGGCAGCCCCTGAGGGACAAGAGGCAAGGTCTGGTAGGAGATAAGAGGGAAGTCTCCCGGTCATGTGGTCGCACGAGTGTAAGAGGTCCGGTGGGAGACAGGAAAGTCTCCCGGTCATGAATCCACCCGAGGAAGAGGTCTGGTAGGAGACGAAAGGAAAGTCTCCCGGTCATGGGTCCGCACGTGGACAAGAGGTCTGGCAGAAGACAAGAGGGAAATCTCCCAGCCCTGGATCTCCACGAAGACAAGAGCACCGGAGTAGGAGACACGAGGTCTCCTGACTGCCCGGCGACGCATGATCTCTTGTACCCCGGCGCTTGCGGACATTCTCGAGCTCTGAAGCGGCCGGAGGTGTCTGCTCTGTCTCCACCGGACCAGACAGGACAGGGGGGTCATGCAGGGTAAGTGCCATTGCAGGACGGATAGTCGCCCACTGCAACGGCGGCCCGTCAATGGCCCGACAAGCAGTCCGACGACGACCCTCCATGAGCAAACAGTGGTCCGACAATGATCCGACGGCGGCCCGACAGCGGCTCGTCAGGGGCCCGACATGTAGCCGGACGTCGGCCCGACAATTTGCCCTCCAGCGGCCCGACTGTGACCCAACGGCGCCCGACGTCAGCGCAGCCTGGGTCCGACAACGATCCGACGGCGGTCCGACAGCGGCTCGTCAGGGGCCTGACATGTAACCGGACATCGGCCTGACCAGTTTCCCTGCAACGGTCCGACTGCGGCCCGACAGCAACCAGCCCGCGGCCCAAGAGCAGCGGACCAACGACGGTTCGACATCAGCGCTGCAGCGGATCGACGGCGGATCAACTGCCGCCCAACAGTGATCCAACAGCGGTCCGACGGCGGCCCGATAACGGTCCGAAGGCTGTACGATAACGGTCTGTCGGCGTCCCAAAGCGGTCCAACTGCGGCCCGACAGCAGCCCAACAGCGGTCCAACGACAGTCCTACATCAGCGCAACAGCAGTCTGACAGTGGCTCGACAGCGGTCCAGCTGCGGCCCGAAAGCAGTCCGACAATGGTCCGATGACGAGTCGTGATCATGGTCTCGCTGAAGGCACGCTAACCTTATTTGACTTTGTTCAGGTGGAGCAGTGCCAAGTGCCGCCAGAACGGCCAGCATAGGGAGCGCCGCTAGTCTGCCCCTGGTCACAGCGGCAGCAGCAAAACACGCCAACAGGACAGCGGGACCGGGCGATACGAGAGGAATGTCAAGTGCCACCAGGACGGGTCGGCACAGGGAGCGCCGCCAACCCGTCAATGGTCACAGCCGCAGCAGCAAAACACGCTAACAAAACGGCAGAATCGGGCGACACGGAAGCAGTGCCAAGTGCCGTCAGAACGAGCAGCACAGGTGGCACCTTCAGTCCGCCCCTGGTCATGGCGGCAACAGTAAACACGGATAAAAAGGCAGAACCTGGCGATACGACACGATACACAGCAGAGACGGTGGCACATGACCGGCAGTGTGAGGGTGGACATCCCATCGCTGGCTGGTGACATGCTGGCGCACCTGCCTAGATGCCCACCTATCTGCGCTCTGCCGAGCGGAGTTCTAGCGCAACCAGCCGATGCGCACATGCAGCCTAACTCGAGTCAGCCTCCGTGCCACATGGACATCTAGCTTCGGCTGCAGGCTGCTGATGACGCCTACCAGGCGCCTCAGGATGCTGGTCTCGCCGGTGCAGGCTGAGCCCGTGGTGAAGCAGAAATCAGAATTAAGATGGTTTACCACCACCATCTACCAGGTATGTGGCATGCAGAGCCGGCCGCGACCGATGGTGATGAACCAAGAGCTGGACACAACGGTCAGGAGCGCCTCTGGCGCTTCACACGTCGGACAGCCAGGCACTGTATTGTCACACCTCATTTTGTAGGCGACGAAGCCGGCAACGAAGGCAAGGCCGTCACGCTCCAGTCCCAGTTTTCTGATGGTGGTCGCGCTATATTCATAATGTGAATTGAAGTGGCATCAAACAAGTTGAACTGGTTCTTTATTTAATTATACAAAGATAAGATGCCCCAAAATGCAGCAAGCACACCAGACATGCATGATTCAACACTTCATACCATGGAGATCTGGTAGGCAGGTTAATTCATGGAATGGCACCAGACTTCAGGAGAGGCAGGTGTTGCCATTGTGGCATCAGCTTCAGCTGCATCAAGTAGCCAGGATCATAATCATCAGAGGTAAAGTAGTTGAATGAAATGAATGACTTGGTTGGATGAACTCCATCAACTCTTTTTCACTTTGTCAATCAAGTCTTACATGTATTTCCATCTCTTGAAAACTTAAGCATGTTGATTAACAAACTCTCTTCTTTGATTGATTATTTGGGCCTAGGGGTGCTTCAACTGCTGCTGGTTATGTAGCGCCGACAAACTCTCTTCTTTCCAGATGTGTCTTCCAGATGTTTGAAAAATAAACCATAGGATACTGACACTGAATTTTAGAGCACCTTCTCTATCTCAATCACAATATGTAGGATAAGCAGTATTATTAGTTTAAGGTAACCACCGAACAAGTTTTACACAAGTTTTACCTCCGTGAAGCATACAAGGGGTTAGGTTTAGTTAAGTTCAGCTAGGTTAAGGTTGTGTTGTAAGTTAGACAAATTTATCTTTGGGGGTGATTTTTCTTTTAATTGAGCCTTTCTTCAAAAACAGTTTAGGGTAGGTTAGGTAAGGTTATATTTTTTTTTCTGAATTTGAACATTTTTAAGAAAAGAAATGCTTGGAAATTTTCCATTTTGACAAAAATAATTTGCTTTCTTCCATAGATGGCTAGGCTAGGTCAGGTTAGGTTATGATACATCATGTTTTTCGTGATTTGGAACATTACCTTTTATGCTATATTATGCAACTCTAAGCCCATTTTTGCGTGATATGCTGCTTCCCAACTGAAAAGCATGCATTTGCATACAAGACATAAAGACATCAAAGATCCGTGCAACTATGAGCCACAAGGGTTCTTCTTGGTTGCACTCTGGACACTGAACCAGTTGCCCACCAAATCAGTCGATCAACCCTCCCTGGAATACAGGAAAACAAGCCCCTATTCTTATAATGATTGTCTATGCTGTTTTTAAAGATGTTCAGTGTGTTGCTACTGACAATGGTTCCTGGCAGCTCGTTCCAGTGTTCTACTACCCTGTTGGTGAAGAAAGACTGTCTTAACCTTGTCCTGCTGTGATTAACTTTAATTTTGAATTGATGACCTCTAATTGCATCATTAAATAGGGATTCCCATTTCTGTTAAATTCAAACATTTCCCTGAGATATCCCTGTTCCTGACCATGAACAAATTTAAAAACCTCGATGAGGTCTCCTCTCAGCCTTCTATATCTAAGTGAAAACATATTCAATTTCTTCAATCTTTCCTCATATGCCAGGTTGCCTATACCATTAACCATTTGTATTGCCCTCTTTTGTACTCTCTCTAAAAGCCAACAATCTTTTTCATAACTAGGGGACCAAGCTTGGACACAGTATTCCAAATGTGGCCTGACATATGCACAGTAAAGCTTCCTGATGACCTCCTCAGTTTTGTAGATACATTCCTATGTATTGCCCCAAGCATGCTTAGTGCCTTCTTCCTAACTTCTTTGGTCTGTTCTGATGCCCCCAATTTTGTGTTCAAAATAACACCTAAGTCCTTCTCCTGCTGAGTCACAGATAGTATTTGGTCACCCATCAAGTATGGAGCCTTCATATGCTGCCTACCTACATGCATGATTTTGCACTTATCAAAATTAAACTTCATTTCCCATTTTTCAGACCACTTCACAAGCTCGTCTAAGTCTTTCTGCAGTAAGACCTGCTCATTGCGCCCTGTTATTGCCCTAAAGACCTTCAAATAATCCGCAAATTTCAAAACCTTACTGCTTAGGCCACATTCAATGTTATTTACAAATATAATGAACAATAGTGGCCCCAGTACTGACGCCTGGGGGACTCCACTAAGAACATTTTGCCATGATGACTTTGTACCATTTAGCATCACTCTCTGCTGTCTATCTGAAAGCCATAACTCTATCCATTTTAGGATGCTACCTGCAATACCATGGGAATTGAGATGCGTTACGTATTAGGTATCTAATACGTTGATGACGCTTATCCGGTAAATTTGCAGTTCAAGGTAATTTCTGCTTTCACATAATTTATTTGTATAATGCAATGCAATGTAGTTGCAGAGGAAACAAGCGGTCACATCATGTTCAGCACCTTCCCAAGCATTGCATTAGACAAAGAAATTATGTGCAAGCAGAAATTACCTTGAACTGCACATTTACCGGATAAGCGGCATCAACGTATTAGATACCTAATACGTTGATACACATCTCAATTCCCATCACTAATTAACGACAGCAAAAGCTGCAGTTAACAGTGCAACTACACACAAGATACATCACAACACAACACAATAAAACAAAACTACAACTAAAACATGGGCAGCGAACACAAGGGGTGCGTTCTTTGTCTCCTTCGTTCCGCGGATTCCGTGGACTGTGACGTAGACTATTTCGTGGACTGCAGCCACGGAACGTTCTGTGAAATTTCGCGCCGGATTACTTATGGAGCCATTTGTGTCGCTGTTCGCAAACGTTCCTACTAATTCGCATGATTAGCATTCATTGCATGCTGTTACATTAAAGCAATGTGTTGAATCACTTGTTGGCAACACCAGTAATTATACAAAGCTCCGAACTATGATCTTATTGTTATTGGCTACTGATGCCTAATTTAATGCTCATGGTGTCAACAATAAAAAGGATAAAAATGCGAAACTATTCTGAGATGGCTTGTGTTCTAGGTAGATGAATGTCAGACATGTCCAGGGCAGGCTATGACAGGCATGTCAAGGGCAGGGATGAAATGTTCATTGGTCATTGCACAGTGAACATGCCGACAGCGGACCGACGTCGTTCCGTTATCTGGACGCCAGTGGCCCGCTGTCGGCTGAGGAGTGGAATGTCCGCCAAGCCGATATGCAGCCGAAACCCAGCCAACGTGGGACCGCTGCCAGGCTGCTGTCAGGACGCTCGGGGCCCGCTGTCGGCTGGGTAGTGGGATGTCTGACAACGGCCCGACGTCAGCCGGCCGCTATTGATATGCCGAATTCAACCCAACATATGTTGATATTCCAGATCAGTATGCCGATGTCGGGCCGAGAGCGGTCCGATGTCGGTATACCGTTTACGAGATGACGAGCTCGCCCCGACACGTGCGGACAGCGGGTCAACATCGGCATGTTTACTGGGTGGAGTTGCAAATAATCGGAAAGAGAAGTTTCTGAAGGTAGTGTCTAGCTTACTGCTGTTTCACCTTTGAACAGTTGATAATTTGACTACACTGCAACGGAAAACCCTCGCCGGTGGGAACATGGCATTTATTAGTGACATCTTCGCACAATCTAGCCCAATCGTAATCCACTCTACAACTTTACTTGCGAATTTGCAATGTCTTCCTTGGCCCGCACATCACTTCCAATGTGCGTCGCCATCTTGGAAGAAACCGCACAAAACGGGGCTGGACAGCTTTTTTTCAGTCCGCGCGTTCCCCGGGGAATCCACGAAATCTAGCCGCGGAATTCGTGCGGAATGGACAAAGAACGACAGATGACGTCAGAGTCCACGGAATTCTTGGACGGAACGTGACAAAGAACGCGGCCAAGGTGTGACATGAGCCACAAAACTCGGGGCCCTCCAATATCGTTTGACAACCGGTGACGTCACATGGGCTGGACAATTGCTCAGTCCCGTAGGCGCTACAGCCAAACTTCCATGTTTTCCACACGATATTTTCGATCTTAAATACCACCAAAATGGGACAAAATCGGATTCATTCGAAAGCTTGAACAATCTTGTCCACGAATATGAGCTTTATTTTCTCCTCACACTATGACTTTTTGCTTGGACCAACGCTGACTGCATTCATGTCGAGCGCCGCAGGAATCGCGAGGTGCCACGGGTAATAGCAGTATCATGAGACAGGCCAACTGAAGATCACGGCTGGAAAGGAGGGGTAGGAGCAACTAAGAGACAACCGTTGCACCATAATTCCTCCCCATCCGGTGCAGGAGCGTAAACAAGGGTGCGGCACTGGGGGCATGTGCCTCCCACGAGAAAGTTGGTACCCCTCCGGCCAGGAAAAGGGGTGAACATTATATTTAGGCTACAGGCGGAGGTACCGATACTGGTTGGAATGTCACGCCCTTATCACCCATGTGCAGATACGGAACCTGCAGCCGGTTTTCAAGATTGTTTTCCATTTTTCATGCATATGCGTCTAGACCAGGGGTGTTCTTTGATATATTTTTGAGGGGCAAATGCCGCCTCCGTGTTGGCTCTGTCCCACAATAATTTAGCTTTTTAACATGAGGTACCATGGAGCATGCATCCCATCGACGTGGGGCTTCCCATTAACTTCATGTATTTTGCACCCCAGTAATCTGTAGTATAATATATATATATATATATATATATATATATATATATATATATATATATATATATATATATATCTATATATATATATGTATATATCTATATATGCAGTAGGTATATTTTAATTGACGTTCTTTAATGATTCAGAAGTTTGTCGATGTGCATTCGCGAGTTAGACCAAAGGACCAATAGGACCAAGATAAAAGGAACTAATCGTCCTGGCGTTTAGTTAGGTGAACGTGAGCGGGCATTGTCATATTTAATTGTATGCGCGTCAGCTATTCATGGTAATACTCTTATGTAACATTCACGTGGAGGCTATTCATACTCGGCGATTTTGCAATGCGTCGTACAATGTCACTTGTCCGAATGTATGTGACAAGGGTTGTGCCCCAAATATAATACGTGAATTTCAAACTTGATTCATTGTAAGGAGCGTCAATTAAATACACCTACTGTGTATAAGTACACCTTGCATACAGCAAGCTTCAACGATATATATATATATATATATATATATATATATATATATATATATATATATATATATGTATATATATATGATATATATATATATATATATATATATATATATATATATATATATATATATATATATATATATATATATATATATATAAATATATATAAATGAAAGCCATTTTTGGTGTTATTTTGCTCACAACCTGAAGTATTTGCACAGAAAATGAGTGATCCCATAATCTTAGTCACCTTCATAAACATTACATTGGAATGATTAATTCAAAGGAGTCGTAAAACACATTAAGGCATACATTTACCGGTAAGCCTAGGTTCATATTTGGCAAATATGAACCTTTAAAGGTTATGAACGATAACAGGTTGAGGGTTGTTGTATCCTATGAACTGAATAAATTCTGCACGAACTTAAGAGCATGTTCAATAACCTAGGAATCCAAACAATATTCATCAGCCTCATATTTCAATTTCCCGTACCGACAAACAGAAACACAGTGCGCCCAACCACAACAACACTCTGATGTCTTCGCTGCGCCACAGATGAATCTTAGCCAGGTTTTAAAACGCATTCGGAATGTTTACGTGACGTCACAGTATATACCAAAATCCTGGTAGATTGTACTAGAAATCTCGCACATTCCTGCTAACGTCACTAGGGCTGGAACTAGAATACATACTAGATTCCGTTGTACCCTTTAGTATTAGTACCTAGACAAAGGGTGCGTTCTTTGTCTCCTTCTTTCCGCGGATTCCGTGGACTGTGACGTAGAATATTTCGTGGACTGCAGCCACGGAACGTTCTGTGAAATTTCGCGCCGGATTACTTATGTGAGCCATTTGTGTCGCTTTTCACAAACCTCCTACTAATTCGTATGATTAGCATTCATTGCATGCTGTTACATTAAAGCAAAGTGGTTGAATCACTTGTTGGCAACACCAGTAATTATACAAAGCTCTGAACTATGATCTTATTGTTATTGGCCGCTGATGCCTAATTTAATGCTCATGGTGTCAACAATAAAAAGGATAAAAATGCGAAACTATTCTGAAATGGCTCGTGTTCTAGGTAGATGAATGTCAGACATGTCCAGGGCAGGCTATGACAGGCATGTCAAGGGCAAGGATGAAATGTTCATTGGTCATTGCCCAGTGAACATGCCGACAGCGGACCGACGTCGTTTCGCTATCTGGACGCCAGTGGCCCACTGTCGGCTGAGGAGTGGAATGTCCGCCAAGCCGATATGCAGCCGAAACCCAGCCAACGTGGGACCGCTGCCAGGCTGCTGTCAGGACGCTTGGGGCCGCTGTCGGCTCGGTAGTGGGATGTCTGACAACGGCCCGACGTCAGCCGGCCGCTATTGATATGCCGAATTCAACCCGACATATGTTGATATTCCAGATCAGTATGCCGATGTCGGGCCGAGAGCGGTCCGATGTCGGCATACCGTTTACGAGATGTCGAGCTCGCCCCGACACGTGCGGACAGCAGGTCAACATCGGCATGTTTACTGGGTGGAGATGCAAATAATCGGAAAAAGAAGTTTCTGAAGGTAGTGTCTAGCTTACTGCTGTTTCACCTCAACAGTTGAGAATTTGACCACACTGCAACGGAAAACCCTCGCCGGTGGGAACATGGCATTTATTAGTGACATCTTCGCACAATCTAGCCCAATCGTAATCCACTCTACAACTTTACTTGCGAATTTGCAATGTCTTCCTTGGCCCGCACATCACTTCCAATGTGCGTCGCCATCTTGGAAGAAACCGCACAGAACGGGACTGGACAGCTTTTTTCAGTCCGCGCGTTCCCCGGGGAATCCACGAAATCTGGCCGCGGAATTCGTGCGGAATGGACAAAGAACGACAGATGACGTCAGAGTCCACGGAATTCCTGGACGGAACGTGACAAAGAACGCGGCCAAAACCTACAGGAGAGATATGTAAACAACTGCGCCATTTATGACTCAAATGCGTCATCTAAGAATTTGCGAAAAAGTGTGCCCTTAAAATGCTGCATTTCGTGGTGGTGGTGGTCTAATTCGCAGCCTAACTGAAACTGATAAAATAACAGCTGAACAAGATTCGAAAAGCACGGATGCGATATTAGATGACTTAGAAAGTGAGTTGAATTAAAAATATTTTAATTTTAATATATGACAAACCATTAAAACGGCCCAAAAGGTGTACCCCCGATGACGTCATTTGTACCACTCGAGGCGACACGCGGGAAGGCATGGGGATGACAAGTGCCTGGTGCAAACCTAGGTGCGGCTTATATTCTTCGCACCTAGGTGCGAAGAATATAAGCTTGCTCTCTAATACCATTATATTCAGTACAAGCTGATTTCCCTAGAAGGTACAAGCTACATACCGAGAATACCTGTCGTGCTCATTACGTTTGCCTACAAACTTACATAGGTCGGTAGACCTTCATACAGGGGTGTCGATTTGTGAAAAACATTGGGGGGGGGGAAGTGCCAACGTACTAGACCCCCCCCCCCCCCAACCAAAACTCATCGGATTTCGCCCACCACATTTTCAGACCTCAATAATTCTGATGTTTTATTTGACAATGTGTATGTTTGTTTATTCAGCATCCTCGCCAACGGGAAAAATCGTCCAGTAACAGATGAAGTCACATAAGCAAAAGAGCAGTGTACAGTACATGTCACCATAAAAACGTTGAGTTATAGCATGCGACTACAGAGTCATACAATGGACTCGGGTCCATCGTAATCGTCAACGTCATCGTCATCGTCAACGCTACCGTCACCCTCCCCTCACCCTACACACCAACAAACACACACCGGCTTAAGTAAAATATGTCCGCGCCCATATGCAGGCTAAAACACACCGGCCTTGATGGAGCATCGGAGCACAGCAGGCCTGAACTGTGATGGCGATGGGTGAAGGTATTTCCTTGGTGCCTAACATTAGGGAGGGGCGAAGCCAAAGTTTTGGTGGGGCGAATTCGGGGTCGGGGAGGGGGCACAGCCTCCACAAAAGCATAGAAATCGAAAACAATGTCCTCTGATCAAACATGTGCATTGATGTAGTCATCGTGATCACCGAGTCTAGTCAAGTCACCACTCACGACACCAAGCAAACTAAAATTAACAGCGGATCATAGACATCAATCAGCGCAATCGTCCTACTACATTTTTTTTTACAACAATCTAAAAACTCCACGCGTACCCAATGGCGCAGCCAAGAGCAAGAGTAGGATACACCGGGTACATGCCTCTCCGGTCACGGCCAAGGAGTCCGAAAAGGTCAGCCCAGGAGATTCCCAGAAGTGCCATCCGACGGCTTTGAAATGCATATGTCGGCTGGAATGGTTCCTTTGCTAGAGTCGGAAATAAAAAGTACAAAACTTCGGAATGTGGGAATAATGGCAGAAATCAAAGCAGTTTTCAATGGAATGGTCCGGCAACAGGTGTGTCGCAATAGGGACATTTTTACTGCAGCCCTGTTAGTACTTGTAATCCTTTCCCTCCAAAAAGTTAAGTGCGGAGTTTTCTATACCTTTGGTGGTGCTTGGACCCCACCATATTTGCCTTCTTGACCTCATTCATCAATTTGATTTATAATTCCCCTTGAAATTGACTTGGGACGGATCAAGGAGGATAATATTCCAAAATCTTCAAAATGCCGAGATGCGCAGTGGTTCCAGCATAGCAACACCAAATCCAGATCATACTGTTCTTTCATCAAATCAAATAACTGCTTTCCCAAAATTGTAATCAAGGCCAAGGTTACTAAACGGAGGTCAGGTCAAATTCTTTCTTCTTATCGCAGTAAGGGGAAACGTTTCGTGCAGAACATGATGAAAGAATGATATAGACATTCGGCTTTCAAATATGTGACAAGGTCAATGGTGTTAGGTCAGGTCAAGTATTATGCATGTTCTACACTGCCGTCTTGTGTGTGGAGTTTGGATTTTTGTGCGCGTCAGCTGCCTTAGCGACATTGCGCCCGCAATGTCGTCTTATGCCGAATGCTTCTGCTCCTTGTGAATTGAAATTTTAATTCAGTTTTAGAGCCACCGAAGTAGTACACCATGATATTGTGTGAACAATGATCCGAGATGACCCGACTTCGTGTGACCGGACCTTATCATATAAAGCAAATATAAAGCATATGAAGGGCAAATATAAAGAGGTGCAAAATGTCGGACAGTAGGAACACATGACAGACGTAAGGAGTCTTCATATAGGTGCGAGGGACACGAATAAGGCCATAAGGATGCCGCACCCCAAGGCATTTCTGGCCGCGCTGCTGTTAGTACCTGTAATCATTACCCTAGTAGAAGTAAAGTCAGTCTCGCTGCTGACAGAATTTGCTTTTCTGATGGCATCAATATTCATCGCTCGAAATGCACAACAAAAGCAGCTGCGCCTCAATCAGATGCAATGGCTGTGACGAATTGGGAAATATTAATGCATGGGTGACATTGGTACCTATTAATGGTAAGGTGAACGGTAGAATGCGGAGAAAGTGACAACTAATGCACACAAAACTGCTCGGAAAGATGATGGAAAGCCGTGATGAATTTATACTTTGCAATCTTGGGTGATGAGAGGACAACTTCTGAGTGATGGAATACGGAGAGGATATTTTCCTTCAAACCTTGGCATCAGAATATCACTTTGAAGTTTCAGGTGAATCTTGAGCACTTTACCACAGGGCAATTCGTTGTCGAACAACACCATCGGACGTCCACGTTGAAAACGCATGAAGGAAACAACATGGAGGATAATTTTGCGAAGAGGATAATGATATGGATGGCATAAATCCAGGAAAACCCCGTTTTTCGACCCTGACGTCCACTGTGGCGGGCCAGGGTCGCAGAGCAAACCGTCCACTGTGGTGGACTGGGGCTGTGGAGCACACCTACTATGGCGGACCAGAGCCGCGAAACACACCGTCCACTCTGGCGGACCGGTGCCGCGGAGCACACGGTCCACCTTAACGGACCGGAGCCGCGGAGTACACCGTCCACTGTGGCGGGCCAGGACCGCGGAGTACATCATCAACCGTGGCAGACCCGGGTCGCAGAGTATACCGTCCACTGTGGTGGACCGGTGCCGTGGGGCACACCTGCTATGACGGACTAGGCCGCAAAGCATAGCGTCCACTGCGGCTGAGCAGGGCCGCGGAGTACACCATCCACTGTGGTGGATCAGGGTCGCGGAGCAAACCGTCCACTGTGACGGATCAGGGCCGTGGAGTTCACTGTCCATTGTAACGGACCGGGGCCGCGGAGCACACCGTCCACTGTGGCGGATCAGGGCCGTGGAGTACACCGTCCATTGTGGCGGATCGGGGCTGCGGAGCACATCGTCCACTGTGGCGGACCGGGGCCGCAGAGTACACCGTCCATTGTGGCGGATCATAGCCATCAACAGGTTAAATTATGTCATGCCATGGCAGTGGCGTACCTAGGATTTGCGAGAGGGGGGCAAACTGACTTGGAAGGTGCCCAACTATCCTGATTTAAAAAGTCCCAGGATTTCCAGTATTTTTTTTCCAAAGAGGGTTCTATATATTTTTGTTATAGAATAATTAGTGACCGAATTAACTGTCCTGTGGAGGGGGCCAAATCAACCACTATTATTTCTGAATGACCGGATTTCAACCCTAACTCCCCCCATCCTGTTTGAAGGTTTTTCTTTTGGAATCCCTTGAAAAGTCACCTCACACTGCTGAAATTGCACCTGAACAAATCACTCAAAAATGTAAAATTTGGCAATATTAGGCATTCCAATTAATAACGCCCGGTCGCCAAAACGCCAACGTTCGTGTACGTGCACACCCGCCTTGCGCAGTCGGTGCATTCGCCACTCTACGTGCGGTTCTCCGGTTTCTGCTAGGCCTCCCACGTTTTGCTAATTACTGTTACATGATAGTCTTGTGTCACAGTTGACATGTGGAATGCCTGGTATGGCGGCTCGCTGGAACAAAAAACCCAAAAATTCAATTCGATGTATTAGTTCTATTCTTCCCACATTTTCTGGTGATTAAGAAATCCGTAGACACACTGAGCTTTGATGCACCTCATCTCTTTGGTTAAATAAGCTCCCAGATTGGCTACCGAGCCGTGACCCTGGCTAGGTGTTCGTTTTTTACCCGTTGCGTTTTTCTTCTTCTATGGATGTGTTTTAGGGCTCCAGACAATTTTTGTTAGGGGCCCGGCACATGTTTGAGACCCGGATCTTTTTTTTACAGCTTTGTTGCTTTTTTATACACCGATTATATTTTTGAGGTATCGGCGCGTTTTCGAAGAAGCCGATGTGTTTATTTAGTGCCCGGTCTATTTGTTCCTTGTTTACGATCAATTCCCTTTTTGAGGGCCCAGCCTGTTTTTGAGGCCCCGTGCGGTCTGATGGCCCTGGTGTGCCTCGAGGGCCTCCGTTACGCTTTTTATTTAGCGCTCCCGGTGTGTTTATTTCGAGCTGCAGCGAATATTTTAAGGCCCTGTCGCTTTTTTGCGAAACTCGGTACGCTTTTGATTACCGACACTAAATTTTGGGATTGCCGACGGAATTTTTGGGCCCCGAACGCGATATTTGGGGGCCCCGTGGTCACTTGTTGGGATCCCTAGCTCGAGCTTTAGTGGCTAGGACACGTTTTGTGTGGCCAAACACGCTTTGTGGGTTTTGGAGCGGTTATTGGGACCCCAGAGTGATTTTCCATGTCGGGACTGCTTTTCGTTTCCCCGGCTTCATTTGTTGGGTCATCACAATGAGACTTTTGAAGCCCCGGTGCGACCTGTCATGCCCCTAGCGTGATTTTCATGGATCCGGCGAAAATTATTGGTACCCCTAGGCCTAGCGTGACTTTCCGGGGCCCCGGCCCGACCGTTTGTGGCCTCCGTCCTGGTACTAGGTAAATATCAAGTTGATAGTGTGATGAGTGGGCTGTTGAAGATAATTATAGTTTGTATATCATCAGCTAATCTCAACATTTTATGATGTACGTTGTCCTTCCACAGTGGAGGGAAACCCAGCTATTTTGTTTTTTTTTGCACACCATTTTGAATTTTGCAGCCAAAAGGTGGAGAGTCAGTCCACTATCTAATCCAAATCTGTTTCTTTTCAGTACAAAATGTGCTGGTTAACATCAACTGCATTTTCTATGTACATATCTAGCATCAACATCAACATCAACTACATTTTCTAGCATGGTGTTTTTCTTCTTTTTTCCTTCAACTTTATTTTCAGCATAAAAATAGCATAGATTATTGGGGGGGGGCAAATCAAAATTGGGGGGCCAAGATCAACATTGGTGGGTCCCTGGCCCCCACAAAAGGATACAAATCGACGCCCCTGCCTTCATGGCGGGAGAGTCTAAAATGCCCACTTTTTTGCGCGATGGACGATCTCAGTCATTACGAAGTGGATGTCGATGAAAGTTGCAGTAATAGATGCTTTTTTTAATGTAGTGTTTTTGACCTACAACCGCAAGGAATATTTTCCTTTAAATGTCTTTAAATCGCCCCAAATGGCGTTGAAACGCTGTAATCACAATAGAAAATGCCCGATGGACGATCTCAGTAACTACTATACCGATTTTCGTGAAAATGGCTCTAAGATAAACTTCAACATCGATTTGGGCCATTTGAAACATTTCCATCCGATATAAAAAGGTAGAAAGTCACGAAATGAGGGATTGAAATTCGAGATTTGCCAGATGGACAATCTAGGAAAGTAATTTACAGGATTGCGCCAAACACACACTGATCAATGTCTTTTCACCGTATTAGATCAGTTATCACAATTTAACTAGAGATGGGTTACATCGCAAGTCAATTAGAGGTGGGTGATGGATTTGTTGTGTTGACCCATCTCTACCTTGAACCCATCTCTAATTGACGTGTGATATGATGAATTTCTACATTTCATATGTTAATTTTCGTCTTAACTGCCTCAACTGATCTAATACGGTGAAAAGACATTGATCAGTGTGTGTTCGGCGCAATTCTGTAAATTACTTTCGTAGATCGTCCATCGGGCAAATCTCGAATTTCAATCCCTCATTTCGTGCCTTTCTACCTATTTATATCGGTTGGCAATGACTCAACTGGCCCCAAATCGATGTCGAAGTTTATTTTAGAACCATTTTCACGAAAATCGGTATAGTAGTTACTGAGATCGTCCATCGGGCATTTTCTATTGTTGTGATTACAGCGTTTCAACGCCATTTGGGGCGATTTAAAGACATTTAAAGGAAAATATTAATTACGGTTGTAGGTCAAAACAGCTACTCTAATTAAAAGACATCGATTACTGCACCTTTCATCCCCATTCGCTTCGTAATTGCTGAGATCGTCCATATCGGGCAAAAAAGTGGGCATTATAGACCATCCCCTTCATGGCTACCTACGTGGTGACTGGTGACGTGACGCTTTACTTAGACGCCATTTGAAGAACACCGAACAGGTGAGTACAGAGTGGCACCTACTACCTAAGCACTACCTATGTATATCTTGTGGCGGGCATGTGTCTCGTTAAGCTGTGAATATTATACAGGTACCTACTTTTCCAGGGGCCAAGCTAGATCACTGACTCCCATGCCTACCTGCCTAGGTACCTACTTACCCCGTATGTTGATTTCCGAAGGTTATTGGGGGGGGGGAGGGACACACTTCATGACGTCAATGAGTGGGCGCAAATGGATTAGGAGGCACACTGCATATGGTTCCATGTTAAATGTTAAAATTATTGGGCGTAAACGAACATTGATAAGGCACTTGCCCCTCAAAAGTAGATAAAACAACACTCCTACTTACCCATCAGTGGCGAAGCTAGGCTATTTTCACTGGTGCAGAAAATCCGTGGTGACCCCTTTTTTATGCCAGAGTTCAGTTAGAACACTCGCTCGAGTGCAAGGGCGTATCTATATTCATTTTAGGCGCTCTGATCCCACCCCACCCCCGCTTCAATGTCGGCTCGGCTTCCTTTCCAATGCATAATATCAATGGAATCGATTAATGAGATAAGTTTTAACAGGTAATCGTAAAATGAAAATGTACGTAAAGCAAATGGACGTATGGCAGATGTACGTACGCAAATGTACGTAAGCAAATGTACGTAAGCGCAGATGTACGTATGGCAATTGTACGTAAGCACAGATGTACGTATGGCTAATGTACGTAAGCGCAAATGTACGTAAGCGCAAATGTGCGTATGGCATATGCACCTAACCAAATGTGCTTAAACGCAAAGGCACATATGCCCAAATGTACGTACATTGGCTCATACGTACATTTGCTCTTGCATTCTTTTACGTTTAGGTACTGTTGCGCTTACGTACTTTTGCGCTTACGTACATTTGCGCTTACGCAAACTTGTGCATACGTACTTTTGCGCGTACGTACATTTACGCATACGTACATTTTCCATACGCACATTTGCGATTAGGTACATATGCCATACGTTGATCTGCGCTTACGTACAATTGCCATACGTACATCTGCGCTTACGTACAATTGCCATACGTATATCTGCACTTACGTACATTTGCTTACGTACATTTGCGTACGTACATTTGTCCGGTTACTGCAAATGTACGTATGACATATGTACCTAACCAAGTGTACGTAGACCCAAAGGTACGTATGCGTAAGTGGACGTACATTTGCGCATACGTACAATTGCACATACGTACATTTGCGCTTACGTACATATGCGCATACGTACATTTGCGCTAATGTACTTTTGTGCTTACGTACACTTGCGCTTACGCACCTTTGCGCATACGCACATTTGCGCTTACGTACATTTGCGCATACGTACTTTTGCGCATACGTACATTTGCGATTACGTACTTTTGAGCATACGTACATTTGCGCATACGTACATTTGCGCTTACGTACATTAGCCATACGTACATCTGCGCTTACGTACATTTGCTTACGTACATCTGCTTACGCCATACGTACATTGTCCTTACGTACATTTGTCCTAGAATCGTTTTAACATGGTCTTCAGTGAGCACAGCGTTGTTCGGAAACACATTGGCATGAGACACAAATTGATTGTGCATCTTTGTGACCCATAAACGCGTCACTACTTACTGTTGCTACATCTTAGTACGTCTTCCGTCTCGTTCTTGCTCGATTAGTTTTTCATCACAATCATGTGCCTAAAAGGTTTTTTTTAGAAGTGGCTCTTGCAATCATTCAGAATATTTGTTTACTGTCCTAACGTTAAGAACGTCTGCCAATGCCAAGCTGGGTTCGGGTGTCCTTAGATATATTGGTCTTGCTTCAGAGATGGCAACTTCCGGTGAGGTGGGATATGCAGATCTGCTGGTGACTACGGCCAACGCCATCGGAGAGCAGCTGACATACCGTGAGCCGACCATTGGCGACGGTAATTGTTTTTACCGAGCTGTGGTAGACCAGTTGGGCGCACCTGAGGTAAGTCGCGACTTGTGTCCGGATCTAGCACAGTCGGGCGCCCTAACTGAACACTTGGCGCTCCGTAAAGCTGTTGTCGATTTTTCCAGGCGGGTTGATAGGAGGCTTCTTGATCCCTACATTGCTGCAAGAGGAGGCCCTGAGGAATGGAATTGTTTTTTGACTGCTCAGCGAACTGCGTCGACATGGGCTCAAAATGAAACTATCCAGCTGACAGCCATGTTTCTCGGCATCGATATCTGGTTAATATCGCCTGACAACACAGTTGATCGTCCTTACACAGCAGCCTGCCGGAGGATGCACATGTGACGCAGGCCTCAATTCGAACGGCCGAACATCCACAGGTGTCCGGAACTGGACCACTAGACAAAGATGCTGGTCAGAACGAGCTGGATATCGATGATGATTGCGAATTTCCGAGCACATTCGTGCCGCTCAATATTCTCCGACCCACAGAGACGGCCGCAGTAGAAACGTCGCTCAACAACGAGCCTTCAATAGTGGGCTGGCCGACCGTGTCCAACGACCCTGTCAATGAGTTCACCGAGATTGGGTATATATCGAGATGCTTCCCAACGCTTTTTCCAACGGGAGCTGCCGATTTCCACCCGAGATATGCTCGTGCTAAGAGGGTCAAGGAAAGTGCTTATTTCAAGCATCTCATGCTGTAAAAGGATCAGCGGTTCGCACAGCACCCGCAGTTCCGCTACGTTGCGTACAACACCACAGTTAGACATCGTGCTCTGTCAACCGGTCGCCTGTTCATTTGGCAGCATCTGGACGAGGCGGAGGTCACTCTAGAGGATCTGCGAAAACTGTCGGACGTTGAAAAACGTAGGTTTGTGCAGCGCGTTGTTCGGTTTAGCGGCAATGTACGAGGTTCACGCTCGTTCTGGGCTGGTTAGCGCCAGCACCCAATCGCCATGGTGGAATAACTGGGCACGCCGCACTGCTTTTTCACACTGTCATCCGCGGAAATGCAGTGGCCAGACCTCCAGCGCCATTTAGGCCAGTTTGGTTCCGAGCAAAGCCGCGGCCAGTCAGTTAGTCCCAACCCGATGCTGTGCACATGGTATTTTCAGAAGCGCGTCGCCACGTTCATTGAAAGTTTCATGCGCCGCGTGATGGGCTTTCGCGATTTTTGGCTTCGCTTCGAGTGACAACATCGGGGATCAGTCCACTGTCATGGAATCGGCTACATAGAGACAGGCCTCAGCGTGCCTGAATCAGGTTACTGTTCTGCACTGTTTCGTGACCAGCTGACGACTCTGGTCGATCAACTGGTGACCGCATGGCATCCGAATCCGCCGGTCCCGGGCCAGCATTTCGCCAGGCCTGTGCCACATCCCAGCGCCGTGCGATTCAGTGATGTGATTGATTATGAGGCTGATTATGAGTATCTGGTCAACACTGTCCAGGGACACACTCTGTGCAAACCCGGCTACTGTTTACGTCACAAAACTGGCAGCACTGAAACAGAGTGCCGATTTGGGTTTCCAAAACCCCTCGCTGACACCACTGTGGTAACAGTTGAACACCCGGCAGGGTGTGACCATTCCGAGGTCAGCGTAGACTTAAAGCGCAACGACCCTCTACTCAACTCACACAACCGTGCGCTTTTGCAAACGTGGCGCGCGAATGTAGATTTCCAGCTGGTGTATGTGCGTCGGAAGGTGCTCGAATACTTATCCAAGTACATGTCAAAATCCGAGCCACCATCCAAGGATCTGCTGGCATTGCTGGATGTCGTTCTCCGCCCGTCTGATGCATTGGTGGACAGCGGTGTCACGCTTGCTGTGCAAAAACTTCTGATCACAGCGGTATGCGAGCATGCTATTAGTGCGCAAGAAGTATGTCACCACTTACTGGAGCTACCTCTTAGTAGGTCGAGCCGACAGTTTCATGTACTGAAAGTGGATGGGTTCGATATTGAGCGTGAGCTCACGACCGACAGGGAGCCAGGCCGTCGCACTGCTAAATCCGACTTGGATGCCTATGTTGCTCGTGACATTGAGCGGAAAACGCTATCGCTCTCTGACTATTTCAAACAACACTATGGCTCGAGGAATTCCCGTCGTGGAGAGTACGATGCCGTTCGTCGGAAAGAGCTCGTTGTTCGTGTCGTTCCGCGGCTTTCCGCTTGCACCAATGACTCCGACAAGCACGAACGTTTTTGTCGACAGCAGCTTGTGCTGCACAAGCTGTTTCCCACACTGGATGGAGCGACGAGTGATGGTGCCAACGTGTTCACAGAGTATCAGGACTACAATTAGCACCAAGCATCGTCTCATTATGAGGTCCCGATCGCCGGCAACTTCATTGCTGATCGGCGCCAGTCAGGAACCGCCGTGGGCGATGTGCTGTCCGTGGCACCCGATTCGCTAGCGGGAAAACAGCATGCGGCCTTCGATGTCGTGGCTGCATACGCTGCCGACAGTACTTCTGAACCATTGCGTGCCGTGTTCTGCGGCACAGCCGGGACTGGGAAGTCCCATTTGATCCATGCTTTGCGCTCCCACCTGGGCACACGCTGCAAAGTGGTGGCTCCCACTGGAATAGCTGCATTCGGTATTTGTGGTGTGACGGCTCACCACTTGTTTCATTTGCCTGTCCAGGTAGCGTCGTTTGGCGCCCTCTGTGGCGCGTCCTTGCGCAACTTACAAGAGGAGCACGTTGTGTCAGGTTCACTACGTTTGGATTTTAACCTTCGTTGGATTTTTGTGGAGAGTATTAAAACTATACATTTTTGGAAACCTTATAGTATAAGCAATCAGAAAAACAATGTTTCCATTTGCCCAGAGTCCTATATGGCCGCCATCTTGGATTTTACAAAATGGCTGCCGTGAAAAATGTTTTCGTCAATATCGCAGCTTCTAAATAACCCAATTATAAAATTATAATTATAAATAACCTAATAAGCTTTTATTTTGACAGCTAAACTACCATTTTCAGGGCCAAGGAATCCAATGCTCCTAGTTGCAGATGTGTTGAGACATTTGTTACAGCAGTTCTTGCAAATACTTACTAATTTCATAAGACAAATTGGTCATTAGGACATACTATGCACCAACCACAAGGACATGTTTATCTAGTGGTCTGATTATTATAGCAGGCCTATATTATGTATGTTGAACAGTTTACTGTACCCTACATGTAAGTTGGTGGTGGTTGTATTATAGTGGTGTTTTTCATGGAGAACTCCGGTGTTGATGATGCCTGGATAGAAGCTGATGTCTATGGGTCTGCAACAACAAGGAAAATCCTTAAATGTACCCATTACAAGCGTGCTCTTCGTACCCACACCTATGCATATGTAATTAGCTATGAAATGGCACTGGAGTTCTTCAAGGACAACCCACAACTGAAAGAGGTATGTCTGAAAGCAACAGAGGGAGTTGAAGCTGCCTGTTCTGAGGGGAGCAAGCACACAAAAGCTGAGTCTGTAAAACAAGCAAACACCACCCTACTTGAGGCCTTGACCACTGCTGATGTCATCACAGTTCTCCAAGAATGGGAAAAACAGAGATCCAAGAATGCAATGTTCAAGGCAATGATGAACTACCTACATCGAGTGGAAGCAATCCTGTTCTTTGTCGCTGCATCCCGGAATGCGGACCTGGAGCTCCATCTCCAAGCCGGAGAGCAGCCGAGCAAGCTCTTCTTCGCCTTTGACCGGATCAAATACAAGCGACTCTGGCCCAAATACATCACACACATGCATGATCTGAGGACCAATCACCCTGAAACCTGGGAAGAGCTGCAAGTAGGCAACATTGCAGTCACGAAGAATGGCATTCCCTTTGTATCCATCGGGGTGGACCATGCATGCGAGCATCTGAACAAGCTGATGAAAATTAATTCTGGACTCGTCGGCATCTCGAACAATGCCAATGCTAGACAGAGGTTCTTGATGGTCACACCATAACTCTCCCGTGTTGCAAAAGAGTTCAAGAGTCAGTTTGACTTGGAACCTGACAAAACCAGAGAGCATCATGACCTTGGGCCAAGTGCTGTCAAGAAGGAGCATGATGTTATCGACAAGATCAAGGCAGCCATACTGAAACATGGAAACCCATTTGCTGCTGAAGGTGACAAGCTGCACAATGTGATCACTCATGCCTACATCCCTGATGAGTATGTACCAACGATCTTGAATGCCGATGTGACTGGTCAAAAGCTGTATGAAGACTACGTGTCAGAGCGAATCAATGGAGATGTCAGCCTATGGACACCAGTAAAGAAGAACAACATAATGTTCATGTCTGCAAACAAGAAAACCACAGTAAAACACCGAGACAAGACTGTTGATCTGAAGGAGCCCAAGGACTTGTATAGCAGACTGATGGTCCTGGCCATGTCCAGCAGAGACATCAACCAGAAAGAGGCCATTGGGAACCACGAATTCACTCTGACACCAAGAGCCCTTTTTGCTCCAGATGGTACAATCCTGCCATGCCTGGACAAATCGAAGTTGATCCACCTCCTCAACAAGTTGGCAACAGCAGAAACTCCACAGGAAGATCAGCAGCTAGATGATGGGATGGACACCACACCAGATGCTCCAAGTCGTAAGATAGCCCTAGTAGATGGAATGGTTCTTCTGCAGAAGATGGCCAAGAAACCAGCAACCATAGTGACAGTCAAAGATCTCAGTGAATGCTTCAACGACAGGCTGATGTCCCTCACACGAGATTATGATGAAATCATCCTTGTGTTTGACACATACAGGGATGATTCTCTGAAGAGTGCTACCAGGGATAAAAGAAGGCAAGGAAGAGCACCAATCCAGTATCAGGTCAGAGATGACACAAACATAAAACACATCCCAATGAGCACGTTCCTTTCACATGACAAGACGAAGGCTGACCTGACCAACTATCTTGTTACAAGGACTCTAGGGTACAACAGTACATCACACAAACTGGTCATCACCTCTTCTTCAGGGCATACCAGGAGCAACGAAGACTTGCTTTTCCAAGACAACAATCATGAAGAAGCAGACACACTGTTGATCTACCAGGCTGTCCTGGCATCACAGCAAAACCCACCGGCTGCACAGATGGTTTTCTTCTCCCCAGACACAGATGTCCTAGTGTTAGCCATAGCAAATTATGACCTCATCCTGAAGAACACGTCCATTTCCATGGCCTCTGGGGTTATGGGGATAGAGCCAATATGGAGAGCCATAGGGGCAGAAAGAGCAAAGGCTTTGTCAGCCTTCCATGCGTTCACTGGCGCTGACAACACTGGAAGGTTCTCTCGTATAGGCAAAGCAACCTGGCTGCAAGTCTACATGAAGACAGATAGAGATGTAATCAGCTCTCTGCAGATGCTTTCAACAGAGGCAGAAGTGACCGAAACTATGTTGGCCACTCTGGCTAGCTTCGTCTGTGCAGCCTACTCCCCCAAAGGCATCTACATCAAGACCATCTCCGAACTGCGATGGCATCTCTTCTGCAAGCATATGGCAGAAGGTGACAAGCTACCTCCTACCCTTGGAGCTCTGAGACAACATGTCCTGAGAGTCCATATCCAAGCCAGAGTGTGGGGACAGGCCAGCATTGCTCTGCAGGATCATCAGTTGGATCCCCTGCAGAATGGCTACCACAAGGAGTCCGATGGCCAGCTGAAACCAACCATGACAGATGCCCTTCCAGCTCCAAAGGCCATCATTGAGATGGTTAGCTGTCAATGCAAGACAGACTGTTCTTCTGCCAGATGTTCTTGCTGAACAAAGAACTTATCCTGCACCGATCTTTGCCAGTGCGGCAGGGAGTGTCAGAATGATGAGGACACACAGAACAAGTATGAAACTGATGATCATTGACCATCATCATCTTTGACGATGATGGTGACGATATGTAAAGACTCCTTGGTTGCCTAAAATATTAAACCCATTTCTGTCACGAGGAGCATGTTAGTCCCCTAACCTTTTCAAACATGGTTAGTCACCTGGGGTGTTTACACACCCCATATACAAAAATGTTTATAGCATTATTATTATGTAAAATATACTCATTATGTTGGTTCAGGATATATCTGCACACCCTGCTGAACAGTTTGAATCCCTTGTAGCTGGTTGTTATTAATATAAAACAATACAATAAACAGCAACAGCAACAACAACGACGACGACAGCAACGGCTACGGCAACAACGGCAACAATGGCAACAACAACAGTGGCAACTTTAGAAGCTGAGATATTGACGAAAACCTTTTTATGGCAGCAATTTTGTAAAATCCAAGATGGCGGCCATATAGGTATCAGGGCAAATGGAAACATTGTTTTTCTGAATGCTTATACAATAAAGTTTCCAAAAATGTATAGTTTTGATACTCTCCACAAAAATCTGGCGAAATTACGTAGTGAACCTGACTATTGGGACGGATTACTGTATTATCGACAAAATGTCGATGATTGGACAGCGCACTTTGGGCATGATAGACTCGATTGAGGCAGGCGTTTCCAAGGACCTCAGACCAACTGCTTGGCGGTCGCAGCGTCATACTGGTCGGAGACTTCGGACAGTTACCACCTGTTGGCGACTCCACTATGTGGGCACAACCGAAAACGTCGTCTCCACTGGCTGCGCGTGGCCAGAGTGTCTTCCGCATGTTTACGATAGTTGTTGTGCTCGACCATGTGGTGCGACAGGACGGCGATGTTGAATTTCGCAATGCATTGCTCAGGCTTCGAGACGCTGAGACGACACGGCAAGACTATGATCTGTTGGCTGCCTGTTTCTTGGACCCAACGATGCCTGCTGGTCAACACCTACATGCGGCTGTGCACCTATATCCGACTGTGGCCAAAGTCACTGCGCACAATCTGCAAAGGCTGCTTGAACTGCACTGCGCTCTCAACCCCATAGCTCGAATTAAGGCTGAGCACCAGCCCGACCTGGCCCTAGCGCGGAACGCGTCCGCTGATGACGCCGGTGGAATGCAGAGAGGTATTTCTTGCACGAGACGCACGAGTCATGCTTACCATGAACCTATGGGTAGCTGCTGGCCTCGTGAATGGATGTGTGGGTACAGTGGTTGATATCGTATACGTCGAAGATTGTCGACCACCGACCCTTCCGCTATTTGTCGTGTGCCACTTCCCAAAGTATCGGGGGCCCGCATTTGCCCGACCCAACACAGTGCCCATCGTTTTGGTACAGAGAACGTGGCTGAGCGCTAATCGACCCCTCTCGGGCACAAATTTGCCCCTGACATTGGCCTGGGCAGTTACGGTCCACAAATCGCAAGGCTTAACACTGGATCGGGCTATCGTGGACATCGGAACATCCGAAAACTCCGCAGGCTTGTCATTTGTCGCTATGTCGCATGTGCGCTCTCGGCGTGACCTTCGTCTGTTCCCATTTGGCGTGGATCGGCTGACAAAGATTGGGTCCAATAAAACTGCGGAGACGAAACCAGGCTGATGCTCGACTTTTGCGCATGTCCCTGTAGTAGAAGCATATATTGCTCCATGCACGCGTGCTTTTGGTTGGATGTTCGTCTCCTGCTAGCCACGTTATGTGGTTAGCCCCCTATATGGAGGGAGCCAGCGCAGTTCTCGCAATCACTTAGATGTGATTTGTGGCCTGCTGTTGACAAAAAAATTGTGTGGAACAGAGGAGGAACTGACGCGGCTTCCACTCCTCCGCTACCCACCATATGTGACTAGTAGCATGTTGCGACAACCTGCAGAGCAGGTGCAACGGAGGGAGATGGTTAGCCATAGACTAGCCATTTGAATTTGGCTAGTGTGTGTGCGTGTGCATGCGTGTGTGTGTGTGTGTGTGTGTGTGTGTGTGTGTGTGTGTGTGTGTGTGTGTGTGTGTGTGTGTGTGTGTGTGTGTGTGTATTTGTGTGTGGGTGTGTGCTTAAATGCATAGGTGTGTGGATGTGTGTGTGCCGTGTGGGTATGTGTGCATGCGTGCGTGCATATGTATGTGTATGTGTGGATGAGGTGTGCACATACACACCCTGCACGGTATGTGGAGTGCATTATGTGTTGTGATGCCAATTTTCTGTTATGCAACGGGCTTTCGACGCAGACTTGTACGTTGAAAATTTCACTTGCCGGCTGTTGGCACATTTCTGAGTACATTGTTCATAAATAATTCGTTCTGCGTCTAGGGCGGGCAGTGAGGAGGTTGCATGCACTTCGGAATGCTTTCTTATCCTTGCAATCCTCGGTGCACCCAACCATCCGTCCATCCGGCTCCACGTCGCCGCTGCCTGGGATGACAGAACAGCTGTCATGCTGAGAGATGGAGCATCATGTACCCTAGTGTACGTTGAATGTAGGAAATCAACAGACAATGCAATGGATAAAACATTGCATGAAATAGCAAATCTTGATGAGCGTATTCTCAACAGCCCCATCGTATAGAATAAGTGATTGTTACTACAAATAGTGTTTTGCTCATATCTAGTCGGGAAAGGCGAAATAATCTAACAAATGCACCATGCATATGTACCCAACCCAATACCCAACTTGCAGCTCAGCCCCCCAACTTGGCAGCCAGCCCCCCAAATTTGAAAGTCAAACCCATGAAGAACTCCAGCAATGCTGCATAAATGTCGAATACGACATACTACTCGTGTCCAACCTAGGTAGGTGTAAGATTGCCCAACATTTATAATGAGATGTGATGATGTTCTCGCGGTTCTTCTAAGTATTCTCTGGTGGCTAAGTATATTGGTGGTGACTGTCCTCTTTGATGAATTGAAATAGTACAAGCAATCCTATTTTAGGTTTTCTCAAATCGATAATCACACTGGTCATTTAGCACTGATCGCAATGTGGAGTTTGCTATGATGGTTACATGTTGTTTCTGTCATGTTGTTCTTTCTTCTTTCATGTTCTTACATGTTGTTTCTGTTTGTTTCACGAGCCCCATATGGAACTGCGTGCTTTTGTGGTCGGCGGCCGCGTGCGCCGTACCGTGCGACCGTCAGGCGCGTGTATCTGCTCTGAGTTGGGCAACTCCAAGCCGAGAGCGGCGCCCACTAGAGCTATGAAATTTGGTGCACGGTAACCCCTACAGATAACAAGAGTGACATGCAACTCATCACATGCTATCAACATAGGAAAACATCAAGTCTTCTCACGAAACAAACAGCCAGCACGGTTCACTTGACAACCTAAAATCCACCCAATGTAGTGTACCAGTTCACATGCCACCGCAAAGGTTGTACAATGTACACCTTGCCCGGCACACTACATTGGTGTAACACAGACGACACTCAGTGGACCCTTGACTGTACACTTGCGCGACGGAACACCACACCAGCACATTCTCCAACAACATGACAAAAAGTGACTAGAAAATAATTGACTGACAATACCTGCGACATGTACTGACATCCGACGGCTTCAGATTGCGCTGTCTACTCGGAAACACGCCCCGGAAATGAACAGACAGATGAAATAGTGTGCTACATTGGAGCTGATTGTACGGTAGCTTGCCTGTCCGTCGCATTATATTTGCCTGACAACCGTGACGGCATCAATTGAGACACAGCGCAATATAAAGCATTGTACGACTGCTAGATGTTATTAGTTCCGCGCACTGCAACTGTCATATGTGATTAGTGCATGTTCTTTTTTGTTATTCGATTGGAATTCCAAGACGGATCCGACACTTGAAGCAGTTTTTCTGACGATGACCAATATATATATATATATATATATATATATATATATATATATATATATATATATATATGCATATGTATGTATGTATATGCATGTGTATGCGTATGTGTATGTGTGTGTGTGCGTGTGCGTGTTGTCGATAATTGTTTGTCTGTCTGTCTATCTGTGTGTCTGTGCCGCTTCGACGCATGCTGTTCCAAAACGACAGGGCGGAATTCGCTCAAATTTTCACACGTGATTCGCCGGTACGGGGGACAGATTGTGGCGGTAATTTCGGCTTGCGCGTGTCACGTGGGCACGTGCCACGTGCCGTCAACTTGGGTCATGACGAGGTCAGTCAACCGTGCCGTCAACTTGGGTCAGTTAGCCAGGTCGCATATACCACAGGTCGCACGAATCTGAAACTTTGTGGAAACACGCACCCCATAGGGAACTGCGTGCTTCTGTGGTCGGCGGCACCGGCACGGTACGGGTGCACCGTACCGTGCGACCGTCAGGCACGTGCATCTGTTTTCATCAGTGGAGCACCTCTGAGCTGAGAACGGCGCGTACTAGAGCCATCAAATTTGGTGGACGATAGCCCGTCACATGGGCTATCCGGCAATGTACAATTTGTAGGGGTGGGCGAATGGTAGCGCGTGCCATGCGCTCATATTCGAGGGAGATCTCCAATCCTGTTTAACATGGGGCTGAGACTTATCCAGACGAAAAATGCGACCGCCTTCATATTGGCGCCCGGCTCGGCTCACATCGCAGGGAATGTGGGATGTGTCACACCACGCGAAAGCCCAGTGTTGGCTACCCCTTGGACACAATTTCCGTGCGATCGAGTCAATGTGCTGCACGTGAGCGACATCGATGTGATGGAAGAACGGGTTGCACCAAAATACTCCGTCGTCAATTGGTTTAGCATGTAAAACGGGGATTTATAAGTCGGAATATGATCAATTTTCGTGCGACGAATCGGCTCTGTTTCATCCGGCATAGCTCTCAAACCAATGGACCGATCAATACCAAACCGACACCACGGTGTAGCCAAGACAATCTCCAAGATCGGCAGTGCAAACATGTTTGCCGCACGCGGCACGTGCACCTGGAGGAGGGGTGTAAAGAGAATCCGATTGTTTTCATCGCTTTTCACGATTGGGTCTGGTGCTGAAAAACGGATAACAGTGACGGTCCGCCGTTGCTTCCACTACCCAGGCCCATGTACCGGCTACACTTTTCCCATTGACTATCGGCACCTACCGTGTGCCAGGGGTCAGCCATCGCGACGAGAGTGACAAGTGTCGTGACCCGTAAAACAGGCTCTGCTTTCCATCCCATCAGCGTCTCGGTTAAACAACATTTTGGATAAAAAGTGGTATGCACGCATAGCTCAAACGGTTGTGATTCACACGATACCTTTAAATTTTCCCCATCGAAACAACTTTTCCTACAATCAAGGCTGCCCTGAAGCATTACCAAACATCATTTTCGGCCTTCTCAGCCGGCTCATTGCAACGATGAATCGGTGGGTTTCCTGGAGCGAACTTCATGGGTTGAAAATTATACCGGTCGCACGTGCTACCACGCCAGCCAATCTACCGTAGGAATGATTTTATATAAGTGAATGCAACTCATGGTGTGCGCAGGGCAGTACAGCTGTGTTATTGCGTGTATGGATATGAAGTTAGGAAAGGGCAGGGCTAGGTCAGATCAAATCAGGTCTGCTTTGGTAAGGCCATGCTAGGCTAGGGTAGGTTAGGTTAAGGACGATTATAAAACGTAACCTAAAACGCCCATATTACGCAAATAGAGCCACAAATCGTTCTGGTATATGCATGGCATGACCATTCTTCCGAGACAGAGTATATATAAAGAGCCATCTTACGCACAGGATTTTTAGTACATGTTTTATGTATCAGGCCGTATACCAATATTGACGAAGTGTATTAATCATCACCCAAACTCTGGCATCGGTCATATTTACATACGAACATAACAAGCAGGGTATGGAGGGTAGGGCAAAAGGGCAGGGTAGGTCAATTGAATGGGCAGGGCAGGATTAAATGAGGTCTGCTTGGGTTTGGTCAGGTCAGGTCATATTAGGTCAGGTTTAGTTAGGTTTGGTTAGGTTTGGTTAGGTTTGGTTAGATTTGGTTAGGTTAGGCTAGGCTTGGTTAGGTTTGCTTAGTTTAGGTTAGGTTAGGTTTCGTTAAGGTTTGGTTCGGTTTCGTTATATTTCGTTTAGGATTAGTTCGGTTTGATTAGGTTTGGTTAGGTTTGGTTAGGTTAGGTTTGGTTAGGTTTGTTTAGGTTAGGTTAGGCTTGGTTAGATTTGGTTAGGTTTGGATAGGTTTGGCTAGGTTTGGTTAGGTTTCGTTAGGTTTGGTTAGGTCTGGTTAGGTCTGGCTAGGTTTGGTTAGGTTTTGTTAGGTTTTGTTAGGTTTGGTTAGGTTTGTTTAGGTTTAGCTAGGTTAGTTTGGGTTAGGCTAGGTTAGGCTAAGCTAGGCTAGGCTAGGCCAGGTTAGGTTAGTGTAGATTTGCCAGTTTTGGGTGAACTCTGTTCAAACCCGATGGAGAGCGTAGTGCCTTGGATCGATTTTGAGCACACCAACATAGTAGTGAGGTCGGTGTGCATCTAGTTCAAAATCGTAGATTGAATTTAGAGTGACTATGTCACGAGAAATCTCTATCGGAGATTTAATACATGGCGGTCGGCTTTCTAAAGTTGTCGATAAATGTTTGTCGGTCTGTGTGTCTGTGTGTATGTGCCGCTTCGACGCATGCTGTGCCAAAACGACCGGGCGGATTTCGCTCACATTTTCACACGTGATGCGCCGGTTCGGCGGACAGATTATGGCTGTGGTTTCGGGTTGCGCGGGTCACGTAGGCACGTGCCACGTGCCGTCAACCGGGGTCATGTCGAAATCAGTTAGCCAGGGCCACAGCATATACCACAGGTCGCACAAATATGAAACTTTGTGCAAACACGCGCCCCATATATAACTGTGTGCTTTTGTGGTCGGCGGCCGGGTGCACCGTACCGTGCGACCGTCAGGCCCGTGTATCTGTTTTGAGTTGGGCACCTACGAGCTGAGAGCGGCGCGTACTAGAGCTATAAAATGTGGTGGACGGATAGCCAGTCACATGGGATATCCGGCAATGTACAATTTGTATCCGTGGGTGGAGGGTAGCGCGAGCCATGCGCTCATATTCGAGCAACGCCTCCACTCCTGTTTAACACGCGCACTGGAGGGGGGGGGGCGAAATCCGCCCACCCCTCCGGTTTTTCGTATATAACTGCAGATTTTACCGGTCGATATACGCGATTTTCTGCGTACCTGCTTAGAAATGACCGGCGCGTCGTTTAAAGCAGGAAAAATGGAAATCGGCCGAATTTTTTTTAACGTTAGGGCCGTTAAAATAAAAACATTTCCTCGCGCCAGACCACAAAAATCGGCGCTGATGCGCTTCCCGTATATTCGCAAAAGGATGTGTTCTTGGAAACACTAGCGACTTGTTTGATGTATATTGATATGCTATATAGTTTCAAGGTCATGTTAGGTCACCGAGGTCAAGTCAGGTCAAGTTCTTGACAGGTTCATGGAACAAAACTTGATCAACTGAAATGTTGTCGTAAATGCACTACTGTTTGTCATTTGTACTGTTTGTCATTGCGTTTCCATACTTTATTCATGTACTTCATCCTTTCTTCGCGAAGCCGATTGCGCCGAGCTGCCCGACGGAGCAGTCGGGCGGGCGGCCCGATTCCGGTAACTGAAACTGGTAACTGACCTGCTAAAGTGCTGCTATATAGGTGACCTGAGGTCAAATGTCGGGTCAAGCATCTGTATTACGTCATTAGTAATGTCCAAAACATCATTGATGCCCATTTTTGAGCATTTAAACACAATCACAGCGATTCATAACAATGACAAGCCAAGCCACGCAACACAATACATTTTTTGACAAGTGTGACCTCATTTGACCTTGAAGATATTGACCTAAGGTCATGTAATTTGTACACGATAGAGTTCACTACTGTACCCATCCACCCTGCGAATTTCGTTCCTCCAGCTTTAATAGGAGCCGAGATTTTAGGGGGGGGGGGAGGGGGAGGGGGGGTCGGAATCCGCCCTCTCCCCTCCAGTGCGCGTAATTTTCAGAGGCCCTCCAGGGCGCGTGCTAACATGGGGCTGGGGCTCTTTCAGACGAGAATCCCGACGGCCACATATTGGCGCCCGGCTCGGCTCACATCGCGTGGAAACAGGGATGTGACCAAGGCGATATATACCAGGTGGCGTCATCCCTACTGCGCAGCTTTTTGCGCAGGTCCTTAAATGACGTCATCAGGGGTACACACTTAACATGGGCCAGCCGCTTACACGCTTCGAAGATACGCAACGTGTGTACACTACGGGGGAAAAAACGAGAGTTTAAGAGGTTTAGGTGCAAAACTTAGAGCGTCATAGTCCCGGAAGAGATTTCCAATACATTTCATACGCATATTATACCCGAAAGAGCGTGCAAAGGGAGGTAGGACAAGTCAAATACGGCAGAGAATTAACATCTTACTGCGCGGGATGCAGAAGGGACGTATCTGAAGCGTGGTCGTCGCCATGATGAAACCAGGTGGAGGGGGGGGGGAGAGTCCCAATCTGTAGCAAATTTAACATTGTGCTTGTGGTGTTGCATGGCAAAAGTAATTAACCGAAACATCTTTTCATCCCCCTCTATATGCGGCAACGACCCTGATTTAGATGTCTAGGAAGGTGACAATTGTTTTTGTTTTTAAATCAGATCGATAGTACCATAGGAAGCACGTGAGAGGCAGACATTCCTTTTTATGGGGACATCTGTAAGCCCTCGTGCCAGCTCAGCAACGGGGGTGGAACTTTCAGAAAATGATTTGGGGGACGCAATACCTGAAGGTAACAGGAAGACCTTCAGTCGAGAGGCCCCATTATCGCCACATGTTAAAATATGAAATGATTGGGGGAAGGTGGGCTCACGTCAGTCTTAAAGGGGGCTGACGCCTCCCAAAAGTAAGTAAAATTTCACTCTAGTTAGGAGACTACACTAGTACCGACTCTAGTACGGACGGACTGAAAACATGGGGCTCCAAAAGCGGCCAGGCATGTATTGGTGGCATTCCCAAGCAATGCGTTCAGGACTAGATCTAGATCACTCCAAAACGCTCCTACGCGTCGGCGTAGTCGACCTAGTCGGCTTCTGTGTTGGTTCCGGTTCAGAGCGTGAATGAAGGATCGCATTCAAAGTTCGTGGAGCAAAGGGACTTTGCATGTCGTTCTTTCCAATCAATGATCATAGGCCAACTGATAGATACAAGCAACAATGAAGTGGCATACGCCACACCTGCCACATAGCACTGCCAGAGCCAAGAGCAGTGCCAAGTGCAGCCAGAACGGGCAAGCATAGGGAGCGCCGCTAGTCTGGCCCTGGTCACAGCGGCAACAGCAAAACAAGCCAACAGGACAGCGGAACCGGGCGATACGAGAGCATTGTCAAGTGCCGCCAGGACGGGCCGGTACAGGGATCGCCGCCAACCCGTCAATGGTCGCAACAGCAGTCGCAACAGCAAAACACGCTAACAATACGGCAGGATCGGGTGACACGAAAGCAGTGCCCAGTGCCGCCAGGACGGGCAGCACAGGGGGCGCCGCCAGTCCGCTAACTGGCGGTCACGGCGGCAGCAGCGAACACTGAGAAAAAGAGCAGAACCGGGCGACACGACACGATACACAGCAGGGACGGTGACAGAAGATCGCCAGTGTGAGGGTGGACATCCTATCGCTGGCTAGTGACATGCTGGCGCACTTGCCTAGATGCCCGCCTCTCTGCGCTCTGCCGAGCGGAATTCTAGTGCAACAGCCGATGCGGACATGCATCCGAACTCGAGTCAGCCTCCGTGCCACACAGACATCTAGCCTCGGCTGCCGGCTGCTGATGACGCCTACCAGGCGCCTCACAATGCTGGCCTCGCCGGCGCAGGTTGGGTCCATGATGGAGCAGAAATAAGAATTAAACTGGTCTACCAGCACCGTCTACCAGGTCTGTGGCACGTAGAGCCGGCCGCAACCGATGATGGTGAGCCAAGAGCTGGACACAGTTGTCAGGAGCGCCTCCGGTGCTTCAGACGTCGAACAGCCAAGCGTTGTATTGACACGCCATTTTGCATGACATTTTGTAGGCGACGAAGCCGGCAACGACAGCAAGGCCGTGACGGTCCAGTTCCAGTTTACTGATGGTGGTCGTGCTATATTCATGTGAATTGAAGTGGCATCAAACTAGTTGAACTGGTTCTTCATTTAGCTATACAAGGATAAGATTCTCCAAAATACAGCAAGCACAACAGATATGCATGATTCAACACTGCATACCATACAAATCTGGTAGGCAGATTAATTCGTGGAATGGCACCAGGTTTCGGAAGAGGCAGGTGTTGCCATTGCAGCATCAGCTTCAGCTGCATCAGATAGCCAGGATCATAATCATCAGAGGTAAAGTGGTTGGACCAAATTAATGAGTTGGTTGGATGAACTCTATCAGCTCCTTTTCACTTTGTCAACTAAGTCTTGCATATATTTCCATCTCTTGGAAACTTAAGCATGTTGATTGGTTGGTTATTGGTTTTTAGGACACGTCGACCGTTGAGTCATATAGCGTCGCCAATCTCTCACGCCGATTGGTCGCGGGCGAAGAGTAGCGACAGGTGAGACTCGAACCCACAACCTTTCGATTGTGAGACGAGCATCTTACCCTAGACCACTCGTCCCCCAAGCATGTTGATTGAAAACTCTCTTCTTTCCAGATGTTTCTTCCAGATGTTTGAAAAATAAACCATAGGATACCGACACTGAATTTTAGGCCACCTTCTTTATCTCAATCACAATATGTAGGATAAGCACAATATGTAGGATATATTATTACAGTTTAAGGTAACCACTGAACACGTTTTACACACATTATACCTCCATGAAGCATACAAGGGAGTTATGTTTAGTTAATTTCAGCTAGGTGAGGGTTTTGTGGGAAGGTAGAAAAAAATTGGGGGTGTGGGTGATTTTTCTTTTAATTGAGCTTTCTTCAAAAACAATTCAGGATAGGTTAGGTAAGGTTAGGTTTTTTTTATTTGAACATTTTTTTTTAATGCTCGGAAACTTTCCATTTTAACAAAAATAAATTGCTTTCTTGCATAGATGGCTAAGCTAGGTCAGTTTAGGTTATGCTACATCATTTTTTTCTTCATTTGGAACATTACCTTTTATGCTATATTACCCAACTCCAAGCCAATCTTTGCATGGTATGCTGCCTCCCAACTGAAAAGTATGCATTTGCAGAGGAAATAAGTGTTCTCATCATGTTCAGCGCATTCACAAGCATTGCGCTAGAAAAAGACATTCCATGAAATCAGAAATTACCTGAAACTGCAAATCCACAGGATAAGCGGCATCAACATATTAGATACCTAGTACGGAACACATCTCAATTTCTATCACTAATTAACGACAGCAAAATCTAGAGCTAACTGTGCAACTACACACAAGATACACCACAACACAACACAATAAAACAAATTCAACTAAACGCGGGGACAGCGAACACAAGGTGTGAAATGAAGCATAGAACTTACAAGAGAGCAATGTAAACAACTGCGCCATTTATGAATCAACCGCGTCATCTAAGAATTTGAGAAAAAGTGTGCCCCTAAAACGCTGCGTTTCGTGATGGTGGTCGTCTAATTCGCAGCCTAACTGAAACTTATAAAATAACAGCTGAACAAGATTATAAAAGCACAGACGCGATACTAGAAGATTTAGAAAGTGAGTTGAATTGAAAATATTTTGATTTTAATATACACCAAACCATTAAAACGGCCCTAAAGGTGTACCCCAGATGACGTCATTTGTACCATTCGAGGCGACACGCAGGAAGGCATGGGGATGACAAGGGCCTGGATGTGACACACCACGTGAAAGCCCACGGTATTGGCTACCACTTGGGCATATTTTCTGTGCGATCGGATCAATGTGCTGCACGTGAGGGACACCGATGTGATAGGAGAACGGGTTGCGCCGAAATCCTCTGTCGTCAATTGGTATAGCATGTAAAACGGAAATTTTTACGTCGGAATATGATCACTTTTCGTGCGCCGAATCGGCTCGGTTTCAACCGGCATAGCTTGCAAACCAATGGACCGATCGCCTACAAATTTCATGGACAGATTCGTAGCACATGATTATCCTATCAGCCAGCTTTCATCGAAATCTGAGAGATGAGGGTGTCAGCCATTTTACTGGTCAATCTGTTCTGGAACGCTCGAGCTGACACAGCTCAACTGCGATCGCTCCAGCGATGGCAAAAAAGATAACTCAGCAACAGCTGTGATGACCGCTTCCAGTTGCTTCGCTATGGACCGGTGTGGCGCCGGTTAAGGGGAAAACCACCAATTTGCAGAATGCTGTATGTTGTACATTACTGGTCAGGCCTGTTGCTAGTCCTTCCCCTGTCCCCAAATCTTGCACATATCTCTCCCAACTGGTATTCACGCGCCAAATTAAGGAAGCATGAAGGTGTCAAAAGCCGCAGTAATTTGAGCTTATCATGAATTCCCTCCCGATCGAACTTTTTCTGAACGTAGGAGATAACACAAAGAAGTAATCTTGAGTGGTGTAGATGGAGATGAGCAATCGTATGTTTACCCAAGTGAATTATATTCATTAGATGTGTTAATGCTCCTTTATCTTCCGTCATACCACTTATTTTGTTCGTTGTTGTCCGTCGCTAAATGGGTTGTTTTTCTGGTCATTACCGGACTATTGGACATTTATTACACGTCTGGCATTAGCTACTCCAGCACGGTGTCAGTATTTCCCTGCGTATTCCATATTTATTTATATATATATACATATATATATATATATATATATATATATATATATATATATATATATATATATATATATATATATATATATATATATATATATATATATATATATATATATATATATATATATATATATATATATATATATATATATATATATATATATATATATATATATATATATACGTCAAAACCCGACCCAAAGTGTGTACTAAGAAGAAGTGACTAATTGTCTAAATGCTATCGATCGCCTGCTTTATGCATCTGAGTGATGTCACATGTCTTATTGTGTTCTATGATATCTTATTGCATGGGCTGGCGTGATTTCTCCATTCATTTTAATATTCGCACCCTTTCGAGGTTATGCCGGGATGATGAACGAAGTGATTCGGGCTTGTCAAAGTTGATCCGCATTTTGCATTCTTCTAGAGTAATTGTGAACGCTGGATTTTAATTCAGCACTTCTTTTCTCCACCCAGTGCCAAATTTATAGAAATAGGGCATAGGTAATCATAGGGCAATGACTCAGGTGACCGGATGTGGTCATAGTTGACCTTTTTGAAACAAGTTATTTGCTATGGTAATTATCGATCCTGACGTCGAATTCACCGAACTTTTCCCCAGACTAACACAACTTATAGAAGTCGATCAAGTGTGAAAAGTGTACCCATGAATGTGGGTGATTTTTTCCGATCACCTGTTACTACATGACCATCCGTTACATCTCTGGGCACCAAGTGTTGCAACGCATCTTTGCAAGTCCATTTGTCTTCATTTCATTGTTTTACCTTTCGTAGTTTGGAATTTGTGGAATTGCGTAAGAACGAGGAAAGTCTTTGTTGCTTACCACGCCTCTTAAGCGTGACATTCACGTAAAAGTCGCATTTTTATAATACCATCATCTTTCCCAGCAGTTCTGCTAGCTACTGTCACGTTTCACACGAGAATATCATTTGGTTAGCTGCTAGGAGTTTGAAGCCGACAATATAGCACTGTTAGCCGGCGACATCCTGGCATTTACCTTTTTGACCCGATCTGGAGGGTGAACGGTAAAAGGTAGACGAAAGAAATCGAGTTTTTACGGGCTTATCGATTTTATCTACGTGGTGAAAAGCAAATGATGGAGGGCGGCAAATTCCCTGTCCATTGGAAACGAACATCTGAACACCCTTTATGACTTCCCACATCTAAGATGCATATCAACCCAACAAAACCCCTCCCATTGGATTTCACCAAAAATATTTTTAGCTGATCATAGTTTCCTCACAAAAAATTGGAGTGCGTGTCGTATTCCTCTTACCGGTATATCCAGCATACCAGGAAAGGCGTAAAGTGTTATGCGAACAATCTCCTTAATGATATCTCCCCCGACACATTTTATGCCAACTTTTCCACATTTGTAATATTAGACCTAAATACTAGTTCAAACTTGCCATCTCCGTATAATGAAAATTTTAGCAATTGTGGAGTAACGGAGCAGAATAGTATATTCCCGTGAGGGCAATGATTATTAGCATTGTTACGAGCCGCCAGGTGGTGACCGCTCAGCCCGCCCCCTGGGCGCGGCGAGCAACTCGGCAGGCTGTTACTGCCACCATTAGCGGCATCGAACTACTACTATCTATATTTGGTGCCGATAGTGTCGCGCCCGGCAGGCCAGGCGCAGCATCGTCTGTTATAAAACTAAACTAAACTAAACTTATCAGGTAAGTGCGGCAGTATGCATTCGTAACTCAATGAATATTATAAATAGGCGGACGGGAACAAAGCAGTAGCATTAAGTTGCGCACAGAAATTAATTCAGGACTGAAATGTGTTGTGATATCTGGCAACGTCCCTCCTGCTGCTGCCGCCGAGCGCCTCCCAGCAGGGACAACCGATCAGTGCAGGGTCGATAGTCTAGCCCACCACCACCTCATCAACCACACCTCTGTCCGTGACGCGCACTTCCAGTCTCCTCCTTCCGTCAGAGACGGTCTTTCAGCCGTACATCGACGAAAACGGAACGGCTGAAACAAATGGGAGTCGAGACCGTCGCAAGCCAAACAGTAGGTCGCAACGGCAAATAAAAAAAAACGCCAGCGATCGCGTGAGTAAATGCTAACATTTTTTTCGTATCTCATGAAGCAAAAGTTCATTCGCTTGATTATTCACTCCATACCTAAGCTATTCTCTTACATGTCGCTTGTCCCATTGGCCGTTACTCATCGCCAACACGGTCCAAAGTCGGCCAATTTTAGCAAGCATGCGTTGACCTGCTCGCTTTGCCGAGCGAAAGCCGGCAAAGCGTACATGGATTTCCACACTCGCAATAACACAACTGTATTTCTCTGCACACAGCGCACCAATTCTTGACATATCAAATTCTTCCCACGGTAGCCTGGGTGACGTGACAGCGAGTGCGTCAATATAATTTTAAATCGCTGAAGTTAGCTGAAGCAATGTCTTCGAACGGGCGGTGGATCGATGCATTCGGAGCCGTTTGACACGGCCAGGGAAAAACATGTTTCGTAATGCTTAGGTGTAGTCTAGATTGTACCCAAAGTATTTTTCATCGAGATAATCTAAATATACCGTGGTCATCACAACGATTGGGGCTATCCGTACGTATCACTTCTAATCGAAAATGGTGTCTTGCAGGACCCCAAATGGGATGAAAAGTAGAGCCGAACTTCTGGGTGCCACATGCCACTCTTGTCACAGTGTAGATACGGTATCTACTCTGCCCCAGAGTAGATAAGATGACGATGGTGAAGTTGAAAGTGTAACCTGTACATGGATCCGAGTAATGCAAGCAAGGGCTCTTCGCGATTTTAGCGGTTTCCCGCACCAGACCAAATTATGAAAAACGGTTTAAAAGGCCGTTTTTCGATTTTCACCCCTCCCTTGTATGCACGTGTCATGTGTTGTAAAATTGTTTACGCTGCCAAGCTTGCTGATAGTTGTGGCTACACTGTGGTGTCAGTTTCGTGTCGATCGGTGTATTGGTTCACTAGTCATGAAGATTGAAACCGAGCCGACTCGGCGCACTACAATTCGCAATATTCCGAACGATGAAATTGTCGTTTCACGTGTTAAGCGCAAGGGAGATCGTCGACTTGGGCAAAAGCGAACCTCACACCCAAGGGCGTCGCCACCGGGGCAGGGGGGCAGTCGCCCCCTGTCGTGAGACTGGGGGCGCCGCCCCCTGAAATTTGAGGAGGCCCCTATCCGGAAATGCACAGGAAAAAGTGAGCAAGGAGGCCGACGAGACATGAGAGGAGGCCTTCAAGACGTGAGAGGAGGCCCCTTATTCGAAGAAGGAGTCACCTAGGAGAAGATAGCAGGCCCCAGAAATCAAGAGAGTGCCAACAATTGGCACGGAGGCCCCCAGGAATGCAAAGGAGGCCCCCAGGATTGAAAAGGAGGCCCCCGTGATTACAAAGGAGGCCCCCAGGATTATAAAGGAGACCCACAGGATTGCAAAGGAGGCCTCCAGGATTGCAAAGGAGGCCCCAGGATTGCAAAGGAGGCCCCCAGGATTGCAAAGGAGGCCCCCAGGATTGGAAAGGAGGCCTCCAGGATTGCAAAGGAGGCCTCCAGGATTACAAAGGAGGCCCCCAGGATTGCAAAGGAGGCCCCAGGATTGCAAAGGTCTCCAGGATCGCAAAGGAGGCCCTCAGGATTGCAAAGGAAGCCCCCATGATTGCAAAGGAGGACCCATGATTGCAAAGTAGACCCCAGGATTGCGAAGGATGCCTCCAGGATTGCGATGGAGGCCCCCAGGATTGCAAAGGAGGCCCCAGGATTGCAAAGGAGGCCCCCAGGATTGCAAAGGAGGCCCCCAGGATTGCAAAGGCCCACAGGATTACAAAGGAGGCCCCCAGTATTGCAAAGGAGGCCCCCAGGATTGCAAAGGACTCCAGGATTGCAAAGGAGGCCCCAGGATTCCAAAGGAGACCCCAGGATTGCGAAGGATGCCTCCAGGCTAGCGAAGGAGGCCCCCAGGATTGCAAAGGAGGCCCCCAGGATTGTAAAGGAGGCCCCCAGGATTGCAAAGGAGGCCCTCAGGATTGCAAAGGAGGCCCCAGGATTGCAAAGGAGGCCCACAGGATTGCAAAGGAGGCCTCCAGGATTGCAAAGGAGGCCCCCAGGATTGCAAAGGAGGCCCCTGTGATTACAAAGGAGGCCCCCATGATTGCAATGGAGGCCCCCAGGATTGCAAAGGAGGCCCCCATGATTGCAAAGGAGGCCCCCAGGATTGCAAAGGAGGCCCCCAGGATTGCAAAGGAGGCCCACAGGATTACAAAGGAGGCCCCCAGGATTGCAAAGGAGGCCCACATGATTGTCAAGGGGGCCTCCGGGATTGCAAAGGAGGCCCACAGGATTATCAAGGAGGCCCCCTGGATTGCAAAGGAGGCCTACAGGATTGTCAAGGAGGCTATCACATCAAGACCTTTAAAAAAATGGAACTCGATGTCCAAAAGTTCACACCGAGACTCGATCGAATGAACCCCAGCACCGGAAAATTAAGAACAGTTCCGGCAAAAATTTCCCGGAGGGCTTTTATACTCCGAAAGGTGCCATCGGCTGAACAAAAAACTCCTTCGGTGGCCGCAGTGGCATATCAAAGGGGCAAATGCCCCCTCCCTCCTAAGAGGGATATGCTCCCAAGAATCGAGCCGGGGCTCCCAAAAGTCGCGCTGGGGTCACAAAAAGTCGCGTCGGTCCACCAGAATTCGCGTAGGGGCTCCAAGTAAATGGGGCGGGCCCCAGAAAACTCGCTCCGAGGTCCGAAAATCTGCAACAGGAACCGCTAAGATAGCGTTGGAGCCACAGCTAAGTACAACGCGCCCCGCAAACTCGAACCGGTCCCACCAAATATCGCGCTCGGACCCACAATTCCCATCGGTAGTGCCACAAATTTGGTTTGGGCATCAAAAATTCACGTCGGGGCTGCCAACAATTAGCGTCTAGGGCTCCACATAAGCACCGTGTGACCCCCAAAGTTGCATCGGTATCCGAAAAAGAAAGCCGGAGCCCTCCAAAATAAGGAGGGATTCCAAAAAAAGTCCGGGTCAGGGAAATGGTTCTGGAGCACCGAACATATCATCAGATGCCTTGAAAAATCGCGTATAGCATCGAAAAGCATACCGGAGCTCGAAGAAAATCGAGGTGAGATGGAAAAACATGGCGCCAGGGGCTCGAAAAATCAGGCCGAGATTCGGAATTTAAAGAAAATTCACAAGAGGTCCACAAAAATCGCGTTGCCCCAGATAACTGGCGTTGGGTCCACGGAACCACGCGCCTGGGCGCGATAAGTTGCGCTAAGACCCAGAAATATCGCACCGAAGACCCAAAATCGTACTGGGCCCCACAAATGTGCGTCAGAAGCCCCAAATAAACACAGCGGGACCCTAAGAGCACAACGGGGACCGAAAATGTAACTGGCCCTCCAAAGCGCAGTCTCGCAAAAAGCGACAGGGCCCTAAAACATGCGTTGCAGCCATAAATAAATATAGCGGGAACTCTAAAAAAAAACACAAAAAAACACCGGAAGCTCTCAAGGCACACAGGGGCCATGCGACCGCACAAGGGCCTGAAAAGAGGCTGGGGTCGCAATAAGCAACATGGTCCCAGAACGAACAAAAATACCGGGCACTAAATAAATACATTGAGATCATTGAAAGCGCCCCGACAACTAAGAAAAATCATCGGTGCACAAAGAAGCAACAAACCCTAAAACGAGCAGGGGTTTCGAAAATGCATTGGGCCTCGAACAAAAATGGATTGGAGTCCTAAGACACATCCGTAGACGAAGAAATACGAAACGGGTCCGAAGAAGTACACTCAGGCAGGGCCTCGGTTCGGTAGCCAACCTGGAAGCATGTTTAATCAAAGATATGAGGTGCATCAAAGCTCAGCGGGTATCCGCATTTCTTCATCATAAAATATGAGAAGTAGGGAACTAATGATCGAATTTAATTAATCGAATTTTCGCAGCGAACGCCCATACAAAGCATTTCATGACGTCAGATAAGGCGCAAGTCTATCATGTGGCAGCAATTAGCAAAGCGTAGGAGGCCCAGCAGAATCCGTAGCATCGCACGAAGTGTCGCGAATGCGCCGAATGCGCAAGATAGGTGTGCACATGCACTAACGTTGGCGTTGTGGCGACCGGGCACTATGAACTGGAATGTCTGAAATTGGTAAATTTTACATTTTGAAGTGATCTGTGTAGGTGTAATTTCAGCAGTGCAAGGTGACTTATCAAGGGATACCAAAAGAATACATTCGAACAGGATGGGGGAGCCAGGGTTAAAATCCGACGAATCAGAAACGATAGTGATAGATTAGGCCCCTCGACAGGATAATTTAGTTGGTCACTAATTATTTTATATAAAAAGGTCCCCTTTGACTAAATAGTGGTCGAAATCGGAAGACTTCTTATTGAGTAGGTGGACTCCTCCAAATACGTTCGCCCCCCTCGCCTTGACGCAAATATAGGTACGTCACTGGCACTGGCGGATCCAGGGGGGCATTCCGGCCATCCCCCAAGCGCTTCAAAGGGGGGGCCATAGTGTTTCCCCCCCCCCCAAACCAATGAAAGTAAACTAAATTCAAATGCAGTAACCTTTGCTGAGGTTAAAAAATAGCTTTCCCGGTGAAATAATCTCCAATTTTTCAAAGTATTTTGTTATGATTGTTTGGAAGTCCAATATGGTAGCATAGTAGATTCTGACGCATCGAGGGTTCTATGCTGCTGAAGTTCTGCTTACAGCAAGAGATGACGAAATCAGCAGTTTCATTATTCCTTCGTCAGATAGGTTCATGAAGTTTGTTCAGCCAGTAACGGGCAAGCGGACCCAGTGAGCCAGATTTCGAAAGCGGAATTTGAACAGGATGTTTTGTGCGAGTGACCAGTTGAGCCCAGTTGAGCAGCATGTTTCGTATGTTGGTGTTGGGGTTGCTAAGATGAAGAGACAGGCTACATTCACTAGCGGATCCAGGGAGGGGCCATTCCGACCATAGCTCCCCGAAGCGCTTAAAAGGGTCTTTTGACCCCCCGAAACCAACAGAAGTAAACTGAATGAAAATGCAGTAACCTTTGCCGAGGTTAAAAAATATCGTCTGGATGAAAGTATCTCCAATTTTAAAGGTATTTTTATAATTGTTTGGAAGCCAATATGGTAGCATAGTACATTCTGACACGCATCGGGGGTTCTATGCTGCTCAAGTTCTGCTTACAGCAAGAGTTGACAAAATCGGATCTGCCAGTGTGTACACGTGCACGAACGTTGACGTGGTACAAGACGTTGAACGTGAACATAAACGTTTTGGTAAACAAGAACACAAATCCCGTAACTTAGAAGCGGTGGAGGTAGGCTGGGGCCCCTACATAGGAAATTATGTTGTCATTAATTATTATTGTAAAAAATGGGTCCATTTGACAAATAGTGGTAGAAATCCGATGCTTTTAACCAAAAATAGTGGGAGAATGGGCACCCTCCAAATCCCTTCGACCCCTCGTCTGATGCAATTCCTAAGTACGCCACTGCGGGGAGGGGGGGCTGACGCCGAAAACCGAAAGTTGCCCCCCCCCAAACCGGTGGGCTGGATCCGCCAGTGCGTTTGCTTATTTATACCCTGGTATGGTTCAGTTCTCAGCGGAAAACAAAGATTCTTGCTATTGCGCTTTGCGTAAATGATGCACCATGCCAAGAACAAACAAGACATCAATATGAAGCCATGTTCCCCATTCTGGAACCATACTAAGAGCCTAAAAAAGCAATAGGAGGCCCTAACACAGTGGAGGCCCCCTTTCGGGAGCAGGAGGCCCCCTATCAATATTGCCCCCCCCTGGAAGAATTTCGTGGCGACGCCACTGTTCACACCGTGTTCACGTATCTTACGTGCAACACGTTGACCAGATCGCACCAAAATTGTGCCCGACGGATAGCCAGCATCTGTTTCGTGAGGTATCAAGCTCGCCTCAATGCCGTTCACCCGCTCCAGATTTCTTTTCTCCTTGTGGGTTAATTTACCGTTTGAAACAAAGCAAAACCAATCCTCAAAACAAGTCAGCAAACCCCTTCTCAGTTTGGTTGCTGTTCTAGTCCCCCAACCTCGCTATGTTAAGGCATCCCAAGAATAGCGTTCTGAGATACACTTTCTGACTGATCTCTCCCTACATCAGCCGGTCCATTTCTTCATCCTGATCGGGTGGCCAAAAGGTATGCTGGGACCCTCAGTTTTGTTAAATTCATTAACATAAATTGTAAGCACCCATAATTTACTCTCCCACTGCACACACTATCCTCTACAGTATGATATTTCATAGCTTGCCATGCATACAAGAGCATCCCACCTCCTGTAGCCTTTCATGGATGACGTGCGTTGTGAATGTCGATGATTCTAAATCTGTCAGTCGACGGAGAGCTGTAAAATGAGCAAGTCATCAAGGTCGTAATGGTCCTAAAGGTGTAGTTCTTAATAAGACCCACAGTGACTTCCCTTCATATGCTGGGTTAAGCGTAGAAAGGGAACATGCTATAAGAAACGAACAAGACACTGAAGCCCCTAATCAATATCATGTAATGAATTCTAACGAATCTATCTACCACATTGTTCTACCATGACCAATTTCTTCAGCATCACATGTCCAAGGCCGGTTCTGAATCCGCCGCTGGGTGCGCCCGTTACTGGCATAATTCCCCATGTATAAGCACAATCTAAGATGACCACCAGTATCAATTCCACCCCATCCACCCCACTTAATATCCCGCACTGGGTAACTTATAATCAAAACTAAGATTATTTGATCTAATTAATGTATCCATCTAGTAGTAGAGAAATCATCGGCCCGATAAACTAAAACATAAACTATTGCATCACATTAAATCCGATACGGAATGCTTCGCCTATGACGCTGCACCTGGGGTTGAGCTCACAGTAAATTAGTGATATGGCCTAGCGTTGCTATAACTGAATAATTCAAACACATTGGAGGGGCACGCTGGTGCAGTCACATGTTAGGAGACGTGGGCTAGTAAACGGGTTTTGCGAAACATTAGCGCAGCCCAGCAAAGAAGCATAGCGGTCACCATTCAGAAGCAGAGAGGCCATCAGTCGTCCACTCATTGGTAGAGTCAGACTGCATAGCCACCATCCAATAAGAATGGTGTAACGTCCTTTTGAGAAGCACATCCGGCCCGTCACGGAGCCTTCGTCACGGAGCCGTCACGCAGCACAGTGTGACGGCGATCAGCACAGTTTTGGCCACGACGAATGACGTCACGATGTTTTGGTCACGATGAATGAGCGTGCGTTGCACGTGTCATTCAAGAGTACACACAATCAGTGCGAGCGAGGACAAGTCTGGGCGGGTCACTCGCTTGTGCACATATGACATGCGTTCACCCGATCGATCCGGACCGGCTCGGCCCGAACATTGCGAAGCCGGGCCCAGTTACTCTCCGGTGTACGAGGAAGATTTGCATTTTCCCGTGCCGCCAAACTGCCCGTCAGACCGACGCTCGTCAGACAGGTGGACAGCCCGCCACACGCCGTGACCTGACCAGGGCAGTCGGCGGGTCAGCCATCAGCCGCCCCCCCCCAGAATGTCGCACCCCGGCAACACACACACCCAGACGCACCACGTGCAGAAGCTGACATGACGTCACAAAGACATGGGCGAAGCTCTGCGGTCTTTGAGCGATCTGAGTGGGACACCAGACGCTGCCACGGCCGACTGTGAGTGAAAGCTTACAAGAAAGCAGAGGGTTACTCAGCAGAGGCCCGGCGACCGTACAAAACAAATGAACGCTCACACCTCCTTTCTGCCGAGTTGAGTGTCCACAATGGCGGCGCCGGATATGTCGGCCGGTGCCCAGCAAGTAGCTGGCCAGGTCGGGTACTGCGACACCCTCAGGGTACAGTGACCTGACACAGTAACCGCCAGAAGTCAGCCGCCTCTCTCAAGAGTCCCCTGCCCCTGCCCCCCCCCCACACACACACATATACATGTAATCATGGGAAATACGAGCAGGCACAATGCACTCCGAAAACGAGAATACGCTCATGAACTTCACAACACACAATTCGTTAACTGATGCTGTTTTCACCATACTCGACTCCTGGTACGTACCTGTGCCATTGCAATCGTGCCAGCAGATGTGTGTTCATCTGTCAACATCATCCTTTGCCCACGCTTTTTCCTGTCAACTGTTTTGACTGATTCGACTCAAGACCCAATTGCTTCAACGTCATCAGGTATTTTGACGACTTTGTCTTATTTGTCTGCTACTCTCCACTCTACGAAAAAAATGAATTCCAGAGCATTGGTGGTGTGGCGTTGTTGGTGCTGGACGAAGTATAGTGAACAGTGTGGTGTCGTTTGCGGTGAAGGCGTGGTGATACCATACCACGTGATCTCCTCACCAATCACATGTGGTTTTTAAACATACTAATTATATCGATATTGAGCTTCAAACGCTTTCTTTTGCGCCCTTTTCCACGAGAGCAGCTACATTGTTCCCGAAGCAGATCTCGGGATGAACGGCTTTAGTCATTTCCTCCCTCAGTTCCTCCATGAGCATCTCGTCTCCTCTGTCCCCCGCTGTGCTGGGTGGCCTCACAACACGGCTGCTCTTGTCGGCCCGTTGGCGTGCGGCTGTCGGGACGCTCGTGGTGGTGCGAGATGACGCCATGGCGGAGGCGGTGGCGTGTGTGTGCTCCGCTGTGTGTCCGTGGCGGACGGTGTTTGTGATGGTGTGGCGGTGTTGTGTGCAGGTGGCGGAGGCGGTGGCGCTGTTGGCTGTGACACGGCGGTGGCTGCTGCGAGCTGTGCAGCCGAGGGTCGTCGCTGTGCGTGTCGCCGATCGGCGACGCCACGTGCTCGAGGTACGGTGGTGACGCCAGTCACAACAGCGGCTCGAGGTACGGCCCCGACGCCAGTCACAACAGCGACTCGAGGTGCGGTGCTGACGCCAGTCGCAATAGCGGCTCGAGGTATGGTCCTGACGCCAGTCACAGCAACGGCCCGAGAACGGTCCTGACGCTAGTCGCAACAGCCGCTCGAGGTGCGGTGCTGACGCCAGTCTCAACAGCGGCTCGGGGAACGGTCCTGACGCCAGTCGCAACAGCGACTCGAGATGCGGTGCTGACGCCAGTCGCAACAGCGGCTGGAAGTGCGGTCCTGACGCCAGTCGCAACAGCAGAGAGGCGGCGTTCACGAAGCCCATGTTTGAATAGGTTCTAAAGAAAAACCGAAAGGAATGGTTAAAAGTGCACAGAAAATACGAGGATTGAAAGATCCGCATGGGACTAGGCCGTGTCGATTGGTTGTGTTGTTAGAAAAGGTAAGTAAAGGGAAATAGGGCGTTGAACTGTATATATGCATATGTATATATATATATATATATATATATATATATTCTTCAACTGGAGGTCTAAAAATCAAATTATCATGAAGTAAATTATGTTTTTATTCGAAAGCATGTGCAATGGGAAATTCCATGATGTGGTTTTGCTCGTTCCTGAAAATGGACCCACTCAGCAAGGTGTTCCGGCCCACATTTAACGTGTACTGCGCCCTTGATCCCGAGACTACCAAACAAAATGTGAACAGTTTTGGGCTGGGGTAGAGTTGACGATCTGAAACGAGGTCGCAGCGGGCGAAAGCGTTCTGCAAAAGGCGTTGAAAAGGTCGAGGTTATCGTCCTTGAATTTCCCACTGGGTCATGCAGATCAATTGCAAGCCAAGTTGACGGAAACTGTACAGCACGGTGCAATTAACTCTTTTAAAAACTCGGAATAACACCATGCAAAATATTTATCCATGAAACATTGCCTGAAGGCGACAAAATTGAATGAGTTGCTTTTGCAAGCTGGTTCTGTGGTGGAAATCGACACATTGTACTTGGTGTGCCAGGTTATTCCGAATCGCCACATAGTTTTCCCTGGCATACCTGATTCGCCACACGTTGAGGCAACAGTCAGGAAAGCATGTTGATCTGCGAAAAAAATGATCTGAATTATTATAAATATTAGGAAAGTGTACAGGTTATAATCTTAAGAGTATATTGACTTACATTCAACATATAATACCAAACAAGCAAAAGAAGTGACACCTTAGCTGCAAAATATGATAAAACCTGTGTGCTGTTTAAAATGCTGAAAACATGCAATTCTTCCAAATCACTACACTGGAGTGCACCAGAGCGCAGCCAAGGGGAGGCGACGCCCCTTCCCCCTAGCAACAGCAAATACATTAGATCGAACAAGACATTTTTATACTTTCAACACGCAGTCAGACATTTTCGGCGCCCGAAGCGCGCCGAAAGCATTCTCTTTTTCATGCTATTTTTTTGGTCGTCCCCCATTCAGAAAAATCCTGGCTACACCCCTGCATTCAATACATGCTGTCGCATAAACACGTTGATGCTTTGGGTGCCTTATATTCCAAAAGAAAATAAATGCTGATGTTTAGCAAGGACTGACATCATGTGGGGTTTTGACAGCAATCTGCCACCACTCCATGATTTGATTTTGGGTAGGCAAAAATGTTAAAGCCATGGTCGATTTCGCCTTCCTTTTCTGATTCCAAATAATTTTGTTTTATTCAAATATCCTCCAAAATGAACTCTCCAGAGCCAAAAACATGATGTAAGTCGTGAAAACCTAGGCCCCCTAGTGACATCATTTTGGGGGATACTATTTTGGGGTTGGGTTTTGGCCCTACTCGTCGAGCGCTTTCCGATGCCACCTCTTTGGCTTTCGTGCGACGCTTAGTTTGGAGATTAGAGGGGGAGTTTGTATCACCCCCCCTCCCTGAGAGGACCCGGCGCGTGAAGCGCGCCGAATTTTTTTGGCTTTGCGAGGTGAAAATCTCAAAATGTCTCGTTTAAACTATGGTTTTTGGTTGCTAGGGGAAGTAATTGATGATGAAATCGATAAAATTAATTGTCACATCATCTTCATGACGTTAATAAACGTGATATTCAAACATGTTCTCGAAATCCGATTAGCGCCCAAAATGCAAACTTACTGGTTAGGTTGCATATGTTAAGTTAATTGAAGTTCGGTCAGGTGTGATCAGCTCAGGCTCTTTCATCAAATTGAGTGACAAAATGTAAACTTACATAACCACCGGGGTTTGATTTGAACTTTGTAGTTATGTACGTTGAGAGGGAAATGTTTGGGTAATGAAATACAGAGAGGATACTTTTCTTGAAACATATTACATCAGAACCCCACTTTGCACCGAGCTTCAAATGCGTTACCATATTCGACATATCTGGAAAATTCCGGCAATATTATGGAAAATTTCGGTTTGATTAGACTGTTTTTCGATGCTCATGCTACCAAATTGCAATCACTATTACCACCATCAGAATTCTCTATTCGATGCGGTGCACACATCAAATACACCGTTACGAATTGCCAAAATAAGCTTTGCTTATTTCTGAAATTCATGCACGTCAACGAAAATGATCGTAATATGGTTCCTTACGGCATGGTGCCTGATCCTGTGCCTTAAGCATGGAAGGAACATAGCCTGACCCCGACCCACGATCGCGCAGCATACATGGTGGCGCCTTATGCTAGTTAATTGCATCGCTGGATCGTATATATATCAGCTTGAGTCATACACTGGCAATTAGACACCCAAGCCATAGGAATGTTTGCCGCGCTCATCGCCACCGAAAGCTCTTCGTCGGGTGTTGAGCAAGGAAGACTGACATCCAATTAGCCGCTAACGTCCCACCAGGATGTAAGTGACACCGTGCTTGCACGTTGCAGGTTGGGCGCCGCTGCCGAAGGGTCTTCGCAGGGGAGACACCGAAAGCTGGTGAAGTTCCGTGGAGGTCAGTTGGGAGGCAAGTTGTGTTAACCAGAACGAGGTCGTCAACCGGCAATCAAGTGCATAATGAGCGAAGCCATGGCAATGCTATCGGCTAACCACACAGACCTGGTTGACTTGAACGGCGTCTCCAAGAAGCTCATGCAGAACAAGTGCCCCATGATCTTCGACCAGTCAGAGCACTGCGACTTGGCCTTCTTGTCGCATCTGCTGGTGGCGAACGAGTCCGCGATTCTGGCGACTGTGCATCACTACGCCGACCGCATCACCAACAGCAGCGTCAGTGGCCACAGAGAACTGCTCGAGGGCTTCGCCAGAAACCGCAGCGTCGGCGACGTCGCCTTCTACACGCTGATCGTGCTCTACGTCCACCTGATTTGCTTCGGCGCCGTAGGCAACGGCTTCGTGGTGCTGGCCGTGCTGCACAAGGCGGCGATGCGGACGGCGCGCAACATGTTCATCGTGAACCTGGCCGTGTCGGACCTGCTGCTCTGCCTGGTCACCATGCCGCTCACGCTGATGGAGATCCTGACACGCTACTGGCCGCCCGGCGAGGACACCACGTTCCTCTGCAAGCTGTTCGGCGGCCTACAGGGCGTCTCCGTGTTCGTCTCGTCCATGTCCATCATGGCCATCGCGCTCGACCGCTACCAGGTGATCGTGTATCCGACCCGCAAGAGTCTGCAGCTCTGCGAGGTGTGCATCATCATGGCGTGCATCTGGACGGTGGCCACGCTGTTCGCGGCGCCCATCTTCTTCGTGCGCCGACTGGACCACCTGACGCTGAACCAGTCGTTGCTGGCCGGGCTGCCCGACTCATTCGACTACTGTGTCGAGGCGTGGACGGTGGAGCGTGGACGCGCCTACTACTCCATCTTCAGCATGGTCTGCCAATACGTGGTGCCCATCGTCATTGTCAGCATCGCGCACGCGCGCATCACGCGCAAGCTGCGCTTCCGCATGTCGTCCATGGCCGGCCAAACGTCCAGCACGCGTCAGGCCCGCGAGCGGCGCGCGCGGCGCACGCACACCCTGCTGGTGGCCATCGGGCTCATCTACGCCGTCTCGTGGGTGCCGCTGAATGTCTGCAACCTCGTCTCCGACTTCATGTCGCAGAAGGAGGGCCGCGCGCTCGAGCGCATGCGCATAATGTACGCGGTGTGCCACATGATCAGCATGTCGTCCGCCTGTTCCAACCCGATCCTCTACGGCTGGCTCAACGACAACTTCCGCACGGAGTTCGTCGAGATCACGCACCACGTGCTGCCGTGCCTGTCCAGGTCGGCCTGCGAGTCGCACGCGGATGAGCACACGCCGCGGCAGCTGCTGACCAACAGCAGAACCAACGGCTGCAGTCAGCTGATTGCTTTGCAACCTGGCGAGGGGACGCAAATCACGCGCGACATCCCGATGCAGAATGTGTGAGAGGTGAGTGCGCCACTGCGGCAATTTGCCGGAGGTAAGGCACGGTACTGTGGAATTTGCGAGAGGTGAGTAACAACACTGTAGAGTTGGTGTGAGGTGGGACACGGTACTGCAGAATGTGTCAGATGTGATGTAGTGCAGTGCACAATGTGTGAGAAACGAGGCACGGCACTGCAGACACTATCACACCCACTAGGGCGGGGAGGGCACATGGGTATGCTTCCTTTCGTTCGTTTACAATGTTTCCTTTTCGGAACCTAAAAACATGAAAATAAAAACCAGCCCTATGGTTTGGGTCCAGACTCCGCCCTTAAATTGAAAGCCAACCCTATGTCACTACCTCCGCAAGGTACACTGAAACCAAGCATACGAACTCCAACCCTCTGACCGCTTAACAATGAAAAAAAATCAGGGATCTTCCCCCACCCCACCCCCAGCCGACCCCTTAAGAAATTACTGAGTGCACACCGGCTGCAGAATATGTGAGGTGACTCACGGTGTTGCAAAATGTGGGATAGGGGGAGGGGCACAGCACATATTAATTTTATCAAAAGGTGGCTAACTCAGTCTATGATTTGGGAGATGCGAGACAGCATAGCGTATTATTGTACGAATTGAGGCGTTCCACTGCACTAGGCTTGCGAGGGGAATGGGTCGGTCAATTACATAACTAAGGAGAGCGAAGAATACCACTGCAGCTCTTGCAAGACTCGAGACATACCGTCAGGTGACGGATACGGTCAGGTGAAGGATGCGTACACGTCAGGTGACGGGTACGGTCAGGTGAAGGGTGCGTACACGTCAGGTGACGGGTACGATCAGGTGAAGGGTGCGTACATGTCAGGTGACGGATACGGTCAGGTGAAGGATGCGTACACGTCAGGTGACGGGTACGGTCAGGTGAAGGATGCGTACACGTCAGGTGACGGGTACGATCAGGTGAAGGGTGCGTACACGTCAGGTGACGGGTACGATCAGGTGAAGGATGCGTACATGTCAGGTGACGGGTACGGTCAGGTGAAGGATGCGTACACGTCAGGTGACGGGTACGATCAGGTGAAGGGTGCGTACACGTCAGGTGACGGGTACGGTCAGGTGAAGGATGCGTACACGTCAGGTGACGGGTACGATCAGGTGAAGGGTGCGTACACGTCAGGTGACGGGTACGGTCAGGTGAAGGATGCGTACATGTCAGGTGACGGGTACGGTCAGGTGAAGGATGCGTACACGTCAGGTGACGGGTACGATCAGGTGAAGGGTGCGTACACGTCAGGTGACGGGTACGGTCAGGTGAAGGATGCGTACACGTCAGGTGACGGGTACGATCAGGTGAAGGGTGCGTACACGTCAGGTGACGGGTACGATCAGGTGAAGGATGCGTACACGTCAGGTGACTGATACCTATCACCCAAGGTACTTCGCTAAGCGTAGGAACACACCATTTTTGATCAGAAACACATATTGTAGCTTATACATCCGAAGGTTTGACGAATCAAGTCAGACAAGATCATGGGTGTTTGAGTGTGATTTGTGTACACTCTGCACAGTGTTGTACATGGATGTTGTATATACATAGCTAAACCTCTTGATCAATTAGGAACGGCAACACAGAGACACGACTCCGAAACCCGTCGGGGAAGACATATGAAGTGCTTGACGATGGCATCGAGGTAAACGCAGAAGTTGAATGTCAATGCACTTTTAATGAAAATCAGCGCCTTCAGCTGGTGTATATATTAATTGTAGCTCACACAGCTGCTCTATACAGTAAGCATAGGGCATGTCAGCATCTGTGAGGAGGTGACACAACTGCAACGCCTGCAAAAGGCGAAACACATTATTTGCGATGTCCGAGACCATGGTCACATTGTATTGGTGAGTAGTGGGCAACATTGCAAAGCCTAACTGAGGAACAAACGAAAATATACATAACCATGTGGTACACCAATTTGCGACATGTAAGCGTCGTATGGAGTTACGTGTCCAATGGCGTCGCATCCGCGGAGTTTTTTTTTTCTGAACCAGAATGTCCAAAATGGATGCACCCACCAGGGTCGTGAGTTGGTAGGCGCTAGTCCCATAAGGGTCGACGGAGCGGCGACCAGCAGGACAATTAGGGCCACCAGTGGCACTTCAGGTAACTACGGGAGCTGATCGAGATGCTCTCTTAATGTAATGCTTGCCTGTGGATTAAGATAGGGTGAATGGGAAAAACGTGGTATTGGGTTATGCAATAGTTATTTGGCTACCGCATAATACCACAAACATCGGAACACCATGCAAACTAGATGCTGACTTAGGCACTACATTATGGAATCTAATTTTGTGTTGCATTTGCCAGCATAAACCGATTCTTTTCTCAGAAGTTAAAGCCACAGTAGAAACATCCTGTCATGTAATGATGTAGCTAGTTGGCCCTCTAACACTGCCAATATCTTTCGGATATCAAAATTAGTTGCAAGACTAAATCATTCCCTGGTCCTGTGATGTTTGTTCACACAAGCCCGTGATTTGGTCGAAAGTTAGGGGCATAATTAAAAAGTTCATCATATTTGGTAATCATATAGCCGCTTCGCTTGACTATCTTATGGTACCAAAGCTTTCGGATATAAATCAATTAGGTGCGAACATGGCTATCGGCACTATAAGGTAGAAGCTTATCACTGTCTTTTGTGTTTGTCAACACATCAAAATGTTCTGCAAAGCCAGAGAGCAGAGGCGGAACTTCTCGAAAATGGTCGGCGAACGGGTAACAGATGGTTGTGTCATGCCATTCGTCCCACATGTATACTTGGACCTGCATACGTCGACGGAAATTATTCGTTTCTGATGCCCGACATCGAACATGAATTGATAAAACTCTCGACACGACTTAGCGACCGGCCCAGTGCCTTCACTCCCAAATCGCGCACCTGTGAACCCCTCAGCACGGCATGTAGCAACGGCACGCGTCGGTTATTCCCGAAACAACCCGGACTGAATTAATTATCATATTTTGGTATGAATATCTGATCCGCACATAACATCCGCGTGTCAGGCGTCGACAACGGCAATAATTAGGTGGAGGCGTGATATGGCTGCGGTAAGCGACATTACGCTCATCACAGGTGCCGACGGTCGAGCCGACGAACGGTAATTGTATGGCTCGATTACAACAAGCAAATACATCTACACGTGGGTACGCGCTTTACCGCGTACGCACAGAATGCCCATGTGTCAAGCTGATTAATTGGTTGGTCCCACACAATTCCGACAGAAGCCATATTGCCATTGCCATTGTGGTTGTTTCGCCTGGAGGTAGCAAATGTAAGCACCGAAAGCCAGGTCGGAAAAGCAGGTCAGGACCGTCGGCCATTTTGACCGTTCTTTGGGATATGCACCGGCATTTCAATCGGTCTGTCGGTGAATCGTAGAATACGAAATAAAGAACACTAGCATGAAAAAACTTAATGATCATAATCATCAGCGCAACTTATGAGGCCCACAATTTGCATCACAAGATGTGAATAGCTGAAATTCATTGCCAGTGTCTGATTCATTACTCAGTGTCTGATCCATTGCTCAGTGTCTGATTCATTGCTCAGTGGCTGAGCTCATTGTTCAGTTGTTAGGGTTTGACTCCTAATAACTTTTGTTTTGGACTAGGTAAGATATTCGGTAAGCAAGGTTGCGTAATACCATCCTTGAACTGTTATATCTATTTGACACATGCTTGCCTATTCCTTTTGGTTTACCTCCAGACGAAGTCAAATACATCCATTGAGTGTATGTCAATCGCCCGGTCATGGCCGTTGTTTTGATACTATCTATGACGCTGAGTAATGTCATGCTTCGATATCAGTGCCGTGCAAAACGAAGATATATTCTAGTTCCATAACTAGCACAAAGGTCAAGGTCACCACACTCATAGTTATGTGCGAAGAAATATGTGATGAACTGTGGAAGTTAATGCGATTGTGGAACACATTGTGCTCAGGGAAAGATAACTTGTAACTTCAGCCCAAATAAAAATGGTGCGCGTGTTTGCGAATTTTAAATATAAAAACGAAGGAAATCGAAGGAAATGGAAAGCAAAGGCAAAACATCATGATCACGTTCACATAGGGAATAAGGTCGGCATGCCATGCAAACCCTGATCTGACAATTTTCACATTCTATTTTATCCATGCCATGCTTCACGTGGTTCGTATGTTTGCCGCAGGTGCGCTTGAATATCATTCGTCCCCGGAGGATGTCTCAGGCTTCATATCCGCAACTTGACATCGTATTAACTTGAAACCTAGAACACTATAAGAGCGTAATTTTCCGTTAAGCATGTTCCAGTGTTTCAAACATATTGATTATTGATTATATGGAGGCAAGGTCCTCATCAAAATGTGCGTATCCAAATTGTTGCGTAGTCGAAATCGAATGTTGACCCGGTGAACCCATCATGTCTTACTTTTAGTATGTATTGCGTTTGTCTTTGATCATTTTTATATGCACGACCTTGACCTTGACCGTTGGCTGCTTCTTCTGCAGTCTATTCGTAGTCTATTTTCAATCCATCCAAGTCCAAACATTAACAAATTGCATGCATGTCCAAAACAATTGACCGAGTATTGAAACGAGGCCGAGATCCGACCTTGATCTGCTCTGGCTCCGCGATCGAAATATATTCTAACTCCTCTTTGTTCCACAAGGTGCGCTCATCAGTTATACGAACTCCTACCCAATGCTATGGCGATATCTTGAACTGCTTATAATTATCAGAACGCACCCGGGGGGCGGGTGGTCACACTAACCCTCGAAATGCGATGGCAAACGGACTGAATCTGGTCCAACCGTCGTAGGCTAATTCAAATGTGGCTTATGATTGCTGGTAAAAAGATCCAACAATGTATTTCAGGTTCCTCAGAGCAAGACGGTCGCCGAATGCCGAATGGTCGCCGAATGGTGGTACCACCTTCCACCACCTTCGGAGGGAGGGGCAGGGGGGGAGCCGGTGCTGTTACATCACAGCACCAACTCCGACGGTGCCGGCGCTTGCGGCCCCCAGAGCCGGCAGATGTAGTGTCGACATGACCTGTGCTGCTTGCTTGCCCTGGGGCGGTAGAAGGCGAGGTGCGTGGCGTTGTGGCGAGCGCTGTCCGGCTGCTGGCTTGGCTGTCGACCTGTGCCAGCTACCTGAGAAGCACAGCGCGGTGGGCGCGGAGTGATCCGCCCACAGACAGGCTGAGTTCGGGCCACAGTTCGTCCTCCCGCGTGATGAACGTGCAGTTCCTGCAACGCAACAGCCGTGTCCCATCAGTTCCCAATGGTTATCATATTTACGGGTAATGTTTGCAATAATTTCGCGCCATGGAGGGATGATTGTATGGGAATTCAAAAGGAAAATTTGTATGAGCGACACGAGCAATGCGGCTTATGTAATGCGAATGTAGATAGCACGACATAATATTCACCTGCGTGGGAATGTGGCGCGGACCGTGGTTTATGGTTATGGCACCACGGACGCGCTACCCACTACCGACTTTTCGCCCCGACAGGGCCAGTCGCGTCAGGCCAAGGCTCGAGATAACAGCGTGCGTAGTCAGACCGGGTACAGTGGATATAGAGACAGTGATCTATCAGTGCATCGCTAGCAGACAGTGAGGACTGAGCGTGCACCACCACTTTGGTGGTGGTGCACTGGATTTCGATGGAATTGCAAAGATTTCGATCTCGAAGGTCTTGTTTAACTAACCTTTTGGAGTTCATGGAGTATGTTACTAAAAAAGTAGACAATCAAAGCAGGATGGATGTTGTGTACTTGGACTTTAGCAAAGCTTTTGATAAAGTTCCACATGGGAGGCTAATTCATCAACTACAGCAACATGGGATTGTTGGAAAAGTTTTAGGTTGGATTGAAGCATGGTTGAGGGGAAGGAAACAAAGGGTAATGTTAAATGGATGTAAATCTGATTGGAAAGATGTTATGAGTGGAGTACCACAGGGCTCTGTTGTAGGGCCACTTCTCTTTATCATCTTTGTGAATAACATTGAGGTAGGGCTGAGGAATAGGGTGTTCAAATTTGCTGATGACATCAAGCTGGTAAGAGTGGCAAACAGTTGTGATCAATCTATAAATTTTCAACTAGACTTGGAGGATCTAAAAACGTAGGCTGATCAAATGGCAGATGTCTTTCAACTATGACAAGTGTAAGGTTATGCATCTGGGGTCTGGAGGTGAGACTTTCAGATATACAATGGGAGGGAGGGAACTCGATGTTATTGAAGAGGAAAGAGACTTAGGTGTGTTGGTTTCAAAAGACCTTAAAGCAGAACAACAATGTAGCTCAGCTAGGAACAGGGCACTCAGAATGCTGGGACTCATTAATAGAAGTGTGATATATAAGAGGAAGGTAGTCATGAAAAAAATATGTACTTAGCATACGTGCGACCCCAGTTGGAATATTCTGTACAAGCTGGGAGCCCCTACCTAGAAACAGATATAGACAATTTAGAAAGAGTGCAGCGCAAAGCAACTAGACTCATCAGTGGAATAGGTAACTTGGATATGTGGATGTGAAGAAAGGCTTGTGGCATTAGATATGTACTCACTCAAGTATAGGAGATTAAGGGGGGACATGATTGAAATGTACAAAATTGTTAAAGGACTAGATCAGGTCAATTTAAATGGCGCTCTTCAGTTTAGAGTATCACATAGGGGTCATCAATTCAGGTTAAACAAGTTGAGGTGTAGGACAGTTAAACGACAACAGGTTTTCAGTCAAAGGGTTGTTGATCAGTGGAATGGGCTGCCTGCTGATGTTGTGGGGAGTTCCTCATTGAATGTATTTAAAAGTAGGGTGGACAAATTTTTAGACAGGAAAATCTAGTTTTTGAGTTCTAATTTGTGATGGATGGGGTGAGATTTATATTAAGTAAGTGTGCACGGCACAGACCCCTTTAAGCAGGCATGGATGCAGTTTGAAAATTATTGATAAGGCATTCAATCCACATGTGTTAAGAGAGATCAGGGGAATAGGGCTGGATAGCTAGGGTAGATAGGCATTGATAGGTGTGTGGGATATTGGAGGACGGGTTTCTTCAGGATGTGGGATGGTTGGGGAGGGTCTTTTTACCAGGCTTATAGTATCTTCCATTTACAGACTTAACTGGATGGGCCATTGGGTCTCTTATTAAGTCTAAACGCTTTATAACTTTATATAGGGTGTACCTAACAGTGGATTCAGCACTTTCCTTCGGGATGTGATACTGATGAGATTGTCTATGGTAGCACAATGGGTATGCTGGGAGGAGTTTGTAATTGTTGAGTGTGTTATGCTATAGCAAGTGAATGGTGCTAGACAGGCTGGGATATATAGCTTCCTAGGAACTTGAGATAAGGGATTGCTTGGGGTGAGAGTATGTATATTTCTAGTACCTTTTCTAGATATGCTTAACCCAGATCCCACCCAGTCCCACCTTCCCTGTGGCTCTTATTAAGCCTCAACACTTTATGACTTTATGACTTTATGACTTTATGACTTTATGACTTTATGACTTTATGACTTTATGACTTTATGACTTTATGACCACAGTCATGGGCCATGTCCATGACGTCAGGGGTGGCGATCGTCAGCAGCTGTGAGGGTGTGCCGACACCGACTCGTCGCGTGTGAAGCGTGGGCCGGCTGCACGCGCCGTCCAAGTCCCAGTGCCGTTCCCAGCGTTGTGGTGGAATGAAACATATTTTACCATGGTGGTGCCATGGAGCATGTTTTGGCCTATGAACATTCCCTCCCGGCGGGGTGGTGGGGCGGGGATGGCTGAGTGGTTAAGGTGCTGAGCTCTGGGTACCAAAGGTGCCGGGTTCAACACTCGCACCGCTCGGGACATTTCCCAATACCGCGGCCCACCGGCGAAGCAGTGTGGGCAGCGCCATTAGCCGTGATTGTGCATACAGTACGTCGTGAACCATCCAATAAACTAAACTAAACGATCCCGGCGGGACGTCTGGCGACGACACGGATCGGCGAAGCAGATGACCTGATTTGTTTTTGCTTTGTGTTCATCTCTTCTGCTGCCGCCGTCTTGCCGTTGGTACGGAGTGCATCACGTTTCCTCTGATGCGTTGCATGGATGACTTTGTTGTTGTACTGCGAAAGCAGCTCATCGAAGCCTGTTGGTCTGGTCTGGCGGTGCAGCTGGACCTAGCCAGTACTCGTGACATCACGCCGGGGCGGGGTCGGGACGCCGACCTGACATCACGTCCGGCCGGGCGGTGTCGGCCAGCTTCGCCTGCGGCACGGCGTGACAACACAGCTGGACCCAGCCGGAAACGGGCCGCAAGTCAGCGTCGGCCAGCTTCTCCTGCGACACGATCTGACCACGCAGCTGGACGGAGCCGGGCCGACGTCCTGTCCGAGCGGGTCAGCCGCAGACTCGCCGACGACCGCGGCCGCCTGTGGACGGCACCTCCACCCAGTCCCGTCCGCAGGCGTCCCGCTCCGAGTCACACACACACACACACACACACACCAGGGCAGGCGTGGTCACGACAAGCTCGACAGTCTCCGCCTGTCATCGTGCGCCCCGCACGGAGCACGAACATCACGGCAGCGCACCCCTGTGTGGTCACAAGCTCGACAGTCTCCGCCTGTCACCGGGGGTCACGCGGTGCGAACATCACGGCAGCGCACCCCTGTGTGGTCACAAGCTCGACAGTCTCCGCCTGTCATCGTGCGCACCGCACGGAGCACGAACATCACGGCAGCGCACCCCTGCGTGGTCACGACAAGCTCGACAGTCTCCGCCTGTCATCTTGCGCCCCGCACGGAGCACGAACATCACGGCAGCGCACCCCTGTGTGGTCACAAGCTCGGCAATCTCCGCCTGTCACCGGGGGTCACGCGGTGCGAACATCACGGCAGCGCACGATGACAGGCTCGACAGTCTCCGCCTGTAGGGGTGCGTGAAATGCAGTCGCACGTGTGGTCACTAACGACGCTAGCAAGTAACGAACCGCATCACGTCTAAGCCCCTTTCACAATGCAACTTTGCAATCCTATTGTGGCACCACGCACATGGCTATGGTTCGTGTAGACGAACACTTTATGAAGCCTTCCGCTTGGGAAGGATGTAAGCGGTTTGTTGACGGCCACCAAAAGGTTTTCTGGCGGCTGGTGTCCCTCAAATGCAAGAGTTTGTGGTCGTCAACCTTCGGTAGCCTTCAATGACCCTTATGCCTCTGTCGATATCCGAAATATTTTGTGAAACTTAGTCGAATTTATTGCCCCTATTTACTCTAGGGCAGATTAAATCGTAGTTAATCACAACAGCGTTTTTATTCCAGGAGCCTCGCCCATAACCTGGGTCGTGACCTAATCGTAACAGAGGATTTTCTTATTAGATAATGGCATAAAACTACATCCAGATACGTAAGCAGGTATTTTAATCTAAAACCTTCATATATCTGCTCAAACTGATGTTCAATGTTTTGAAGATGAAAGCAACTGGCCTAAAATAGGATTGAACTTTCCTATGCGAGATGAAACAATGACACAGCAAAGTTTACACAATTGTATCAAGATTGCGCGTTCCGAAGACAAGCGGCCGTTCCGAAGGCTGGTACTCCCCGCCTTCATCTCCACCTGTCGCTCATCGATCCCGATGTGGGCGGTCGACTGGCTCGAGAATCATCGCCAGTGTGAGTTGGACCCATCGCCAACTGCAGCAGTGTGGGCGTCTGCTGACTTTTTGCCATCCACACCATCTTCGCCATGCGCCTCCTGTGGCGTGCCTCGACCTGGGGTGACCTCTGCCGGCTAGTCGTGCTGCTCGACGCCGTGAAGTGGATGCCACGTCGGCAGTTCGCCCACCCCGGCAGTTCGCCCGCCGCTGGCAGTTTGCCCACCGCCAGCAGTTCGCCCGTCACCAGCAGTTCGCCCGCCGACGGCAGTTCGCCCACCGCCAGCAGTTCGCCCGTCGCCAGCAGTTCGCCCACCGTCGGCAGTTCGCCTGCCGCCGGCAGTTCGCCCTCATCCCGCAGTGCGCCCACCGCCGGCAGTTCGCCCACCGTCGGCGGTTCGCCCATTGCCGGCAGTTCGCCCACCGCCGGACCGCTCCCAGCGCTCGGCCTGTGTCGTACCGAGAAACCTTACTATATCCCTGGCCGATTTCTAGCTGATTACGTGCCGGGCTCGGGGTCCACCGCCCCGGGCGGCCAATCAGCGGGCTCCGGCGGCCTCTCGCCGGACCAGACGTCTGGGGCGCGCGCCTGCAGCCCGGTGTCGGAGGAGCAGAGGCGTCCGGCAGTGGGACCGGTGTCAACCGGCCACATCCGGCTTCAGTATCCATACAGCATGTTGAAAATGCGAAGTTCGAAGCCAAAACCAGCTGTACCAGCCTACCAACCAGCCTATACCAGTTGTACCGAGCCGACCAATGGAGCTCAGCCTGGGTACCAGCTGTACCGAGCCGACCAATGGAGCTCAGCCAGGGTACTAGCTGTACCGAGCCGACCAATGGAGCTGTACCGGTACCAGCTGTACCGAAACGACTAATGGAGCTGTACCGGTACCAGCTGTACCGAGCCGACCAATGGAGCTGTACCGATACCAGTTGTACCGAGCCGATCAATGGAGCTGCCCGAGTACCAGCTGTACCGAGCGACTAATAGAGCTGCCCGGGTACATACCAGTTGTTACTACCACCGACCGGCATCGCAGTTTTTAAGGCTCAGCTCTCGTCCCACTGCTCGACTGCTTTTTCGCCAATGACTTCATACTGTTCGCCGAGGACACAGTAATCATCGCGCTGGCACAAATTTTCCTAAGTGGCAAAAAGACTGAAATGTAAAACGTAGCTAACATCGGACGAGTTCTGGCCTCTCTCGCACGTGCGACACTCGGGACGCCTCTCTTGCATGGGCGACACTCGGGACGCCTCTCTTGCACGAGCGACACTCGGGACGCCTCTTTTGCACGTGCGACACTCGGGACGCCTCTCTGGCACGTGCGACACTCTGGACGCCTCTCTTGCACGGGTGACACACGGGACGCCTCTCTCGCACGTGAGACACTCTGGGACGCTTCTCCTGCACGAGCGCGACACCTTGTGAAGTTGATTGGAAGCACAGGTTACCCTGACTTAGCACAAACACAGCGGCATCAGGGATAACTTGACTCACTGATGGCCGGTTTCCCCCACTGTGGCGGAGACCACCGAGCGGACCGTTCGACAGGACCACGTTACGTTAAGATGGGTTAGGTACGCCACCGGTCCCGTACACGAGACCGGGAGGCGTATTCGGGTACCGGGAGCCGTCTATGTATGACGTACCACCTGCAGAGCTGTCGTAACTGCCAGTCACCGTGTTTGTCGCACCTGGGCCGGGTGTCAGACTGATGAATCTCTCTACATTTTACTGCTTTCTTGCAGTGTGCTTTTGTGAATGATTATTGCTGTCTATGCTGTAATGATGACCTATGATCCCATGTTATATATAGTTGACTAGAGGCAGCAATAGTCTCAAGCTTATTGTGGATTGCTTGTATGAGTCAGCATCTGTATCTGTAAATTGGTTCACCAATTAAGAAGTCATGACGCTCAAACATTTTTGTAGATTGGCCTGTCTGATCTGACCTATGTCAGGCGTGTGGTATAGCTGGTGCACGGGCAGCTCCATTGGTCGGCTCGGTACAACTGGTACCGGTACAGCTCCATTGGTCGGTTCGGTACAGCTGGTACCCGGGAAGCTCCATTGGTCGGCTCGGTACAGCTGGTACCGGTACAGCTCCATTAGTCGTCTCGGTACAGCTGGTACCGGTACAGCTCCATTGGTCGGCTCGGTACAGCTAGTACCCTGGCTGAGCTCCATTGGTCGGCTCGGTACAGTTGGTACCCAGGCTGAGCTCCATTGGTCGGCTCGGTACAACTGGCATAGGCTGGTTGGTAGGCTGGTACAGCTGGTTTTGGCTTCGAACTTCGCATTTTCAACATGCTGTGTGGATACTGAAGCCGGATGTGGCCGGTTGACGCCGGTCCCACTGCCGGACGCCTCTGCTCCTCCGACACCGGGCTGCAGGCGCGCGCCCCAGACGTCTGGTCCGGCGAGAGGCCGCCGGAGCCCGCTGATTGGCCGCCCGGGGCGGTGGACCCGAGCCCGGCACGTAATCAGCTAGAGATCGGCCAGGGATATAGTAAGGTTTCTCGGTACGACACAGGCCGAGCGCTGGGAGCGGTCCGGCGGTGGGCGAACTGCCGGCAATGGGCGAACCGCCGACGGTGGGCGAACTGCCGGCGGTGGGCGAACTGCTGGAGGTGGGCGAACTGCCGACGGTGGGCGAACTGCCGGCGGCAGGCGAACTGCCGACGATGGGCGAACTGCTGGCGACGGGCGAACTGCCGGCGGCGGGCGAACTGCCGGGGGTGGGCGAACTACCGACGTGGCATCCACTTCAAGACGTCGAGCAGCACGACTAGCCGACAGAGGTCACCCCAGGTCGAGGCACGCCACAGGAGGCGCATGACGAAGATGGTGTGGATGGCAAAAAGTCAGCTTTGGTTGAACACTAGGATCTGACGGACGACAGGCAGCGACCTTGTGCCTGTCTAGACACTCACTTTTGCCGCTAAGACATTTTCCGGTGGCCAGTGGTTTCAGGAAAACGTTCGTGACAAAATCGTCTGAGGATGTGTCGATTCGAATGTCTAGAAAGCTGATTTTGTTATCTACGGTCTTCTCTATTGTGATAGTTAGCCCAGATACGCTTTGCAAGCGGGAGTGAAGGTCCTGGAGGGCGGATGTGTCAGTTATGTGGACCATGGTGTCGTGCAGTATATGTGCATTATGTATCTGCAGTATATGTGGGGAAGCCATCATACATACACACAAAAGTTCCATAGAGAGAATAAATGATGCCTGGAAGAACAAGAACACTAATTACCAGACGTGAGAATGTTCGCTACATTGTGACGTATGTGGGGAAGGGTTGACACGTGGACGAGCGGGGGAGAAGGGTTCAGTGTTCTCAGAACACTGATGTATTGTCAACATTTCTGACTACACAACCTAGTTCACAACCTAGTTCACGACGGAGGAAATGTGAACGATGAATTTCCAGCATCGGATTCCAAGGCGACTAATGATCAGAGAAGCGGTACGCACGAGTCTCCAAAATTATCCGGCGCTTAGTCTTCCAATCGTTGATTCTCGCTCGCCGATCTGTCAGCTTGAACTCGTGGGATAATCGCCACGTGCCAACCTGACAGCCGCGCCTCCTGCACAGGTGAACGTCGCCTGCTGCAGTGGCGAGTCCGCCCACCCCAGCTGGTCACGTGACCAATCGCCGCCGGCCGGCGCCCGGAGACAACGCGGCACGTGACATCCGGAAGTGACACGGACCCGGTGCGCGCCGTCCTCCCGGCAGACGGCGTGACGTGCCGGTCCGCCGCTCGTCATGGTTGGCCGGACACCGGCCCCTCGCCACCCACGTGCCGGGGCGTGCGGCGGCCCGGGGACCAGGTCGGAGCCCTCAGGTCCCGGGCGGACGCTGCTGCCGGCGCGTCCCCCCCTCCCTCGGACGGGAGCCGAGCGGCGGTGTTGTGACGCGCGCTGGCGGCGAGTGGTTGGACGGCGACGGTCAGGACCAGGCCGCCTATCACTGTGTAATGGTGCATTGCGTGGCAGTCACGGTCTGCATCGCTGTGTAATGGTGAATTGCCTGGCAGTCGCGGTCTGTATCGCCGTATAATGGTGCATTGAATGGCAGTCACTGTCTGTATCGCTGCGTAATGGTGTATTGCGTGGCAGTCACGGTCTGTATAACTGTGTAATGATGTATTGCATGGCAGTCACGGTCTGTATCGCTGTGTAATTGTATATTGCGTGGCAGTCACGATCTGTATCGCTGTGTAATGATGTATTGCGTGGCAGTGACGGTCTGTATCGCTGTGTAACTGTATATTGCGTGGCAGTCACGGTCTGTGTCGCTGTGCAACTGTATATTGCGTGGCAGTCACGGTCTGTATCGCTGTGCAATTGTATATTGCGTGGCAGTCACGGTCTGTATCGCTGTGTAATTGTATATTGCGTGGCAGTCACGGTCTGTGTCGCTGTACAATGGTGCATTGCGTGACAGTCACGGTCTGTGTCGCTGTGTCTGGTGTATTGCGTGGCAGTTGCGGTCCATATCGCTGTGTGATGGTGTATTGCGTGGCAATCGCGGTCTGCATCACTGTGCATCGCTGTGTATTGATGCATTGCGTGGCAGTCGCGGTCTGCGCGCTCTGTGCAGCGTGCACTACAATATGTCGGTGCAACATGGGGAGTGAGTAGTGGCAAGATCAGGAGTCTAGTCCCGGTGCTGAGCAGCTGAAAACTCGACGTCGAGCTAATTAGTCAGGCGTTGTAGTCATGCCGAGACTCGACGCTCAACGCCGCAGGCTGATAACCGAGGAGGTGTGAACAAGCCTTACAATTAGTCGGTCTGCTCAGGTGCGAGCCAAACCAACGCTGCACTCGCTGTGACTCGCGTTCGGCTCTGAGTGCGGGCATAGTGGGCCCTCGGCTGTGTCGGAGCACCCGCTCTCCGCTCGGAACTGGACTGCGGTGGTGTAACAGAAAGGACAGAAGTGCATCCGGCCGCTGTCGAGATGTCGATGTCGAGATCGACGTCGAGATGTCGATATCGATGTCGATATCGATGCTGAGATGTCGATATCGATGTCGAAGTGTCGAGATTTGTGTCGAAATGTCTATGTTGAAATGTCGATGTCGAGACGCCTATGTCGAGATGTCGATGTCTATGCTGAGACGTCGATGTCGACGCCGATATGTCGATGTCGAGATGTTGATATGTCGATATGTCGATTGTGAGATGTCGATGTCGAGATGTCGATGTTGGTGTGCCGATGTCGATGTCGAGATATCGATATCGATGTCGATATCGATATCGATATCGATAGCAATGCCGATATGTCGATGTCGATTTCTATGTCGAAATGTCAATGTCGATATCGATGTTGAGATGATTGTCGTCGCTGAATTGTTGCTGTGTGCCGCGGCATGCTGTTCCTAAGTGTGATGGCTGTTCCTAAGTGTGATGGCTGTCCCTAAGTGTGATGGCTGTTCCTAAGTGTGATGGCTGTTCCTAAGTGTGATGGCTGTTCCTAAGTGTGATGGCTGTTCCTAAGTGTGATGGCTGTCCCTAAATGTGATGGCTGTTCCTAAGTGTGATGGCTGTTCCTAAGTGTGATGGCTGTTTCTAAGTGTGATGGCTGTTCCTAAGTGTGATGGCTGTCCCTAAGTGTGATGGCTGTTCCTAAGTGTGATGGCTGTTCCTAAGTGTGATGGCTGTCCCTAAATGTGATGGCTGTTCCTAAGTGTGATGGCTGTTCCTAAGTGTGATGGCTGTTCCTAAGTGTGATGGCTGTTCCTAAGTGTGATGCCCCTTAAAATGCACATTTGCACTATTTATTGCATTGGCAGGCTCAATCGCAAGCATATCTATACATATTAAATCATAAGCATATCAATACTCCATGACGGTTACTCTGTGGGGACGTGGGAAACACCTGGCCAGCGTAGATTTGCGAAATGTGCCAGGCGCGGCACTACCTCACGCTCCGCATGAAGTGAAGTTACCTAAAAGCCCACATTTATCTATGCCATCGAACACTTCATCAATTTTATCTGACCCTCCGCCGCCATTATAGCCCACTATTTCATCCCCCACCACGAATGTTTGGCAAATCGCTCACGTTTCACCAGGCACAATGGTGCGAACTGGTGCTTTTGCCACAGCATGCGGAGATGGCTCCACGTCAGGCTAATGAGAGTGTCGGTGTGTTGGGAGCTGCAGGCCACTGGTCACGTTACAATGTGTCTCAAAAGCATGTCGGCATTCCGAGGTGAGGAAAAATATGTATGCATGCCACCATCAAGCAAGTTTCTCGTGTTTGATGTTCGCATTCATCGTCAAGTTTATTGAAACTTTCCCTGTAATTGTGGATACCTATATTTATGTGTAGTTGTGTCGGTGTATTCCAGGAAGGGAATTAAAAAACATACCACTGTCCGCGGTTTCTGTTTTCTGTAATACAATTACATCTTTCTGAAGCATAATTGCGCTGCAAGGCTGCGAGGCACACGATGTATATGACTAGTTCAGATATGCGGCTCTTCATAAGTGATGACCATGGTTACACTATGTTGAATTCTGCTTGCTGTTATCGGATTCGTACTTGAAATTGGCAGCAGGCAACGCGGTGAGCACGTGATGTGTAACTGAACACGTGATGTGTGACTGAACACGTGATGCGTGACTGAACACGTGATGCGTGACTGAACACGTGATGTGTGACTGAACACGTGATGCGTGACTGAACACGTGATGTGTGACTGAACACGTGATGCGTGACTGAACACGTGATGCGTGACTGAACACGTGATGCGTGACTGAACACGTGATGTGTGACTGAACACGTGATGCGTGACTGAACACGTGATGCGTGACTGAACACGTGATGCGTGACTGAACACGTGATGCGTGACTGAACACGTGATGTGTGACTGAACACGTGATGCGTGACTGACCACGTGATGCGTGACTGAACACGTGATGTGTGACTGAACACGTGATGTGTGACTGAACACGTGATGCGTGACTGAACACGTAATGTGTGACTGAACACGTGATGCGTGACTGAGCACGTGATGCGTGACTGAACACGTGATGTGTGACTGAACACGTGATGTGTGACTGAACACGTAATGTGTGACTGAACACGTGATGCGTGACTGAGCACGTGATGCGTGACTGAACACGTGATGTGTGACTGAACACGTGATGTGTGACTGAACACGTGATGCGTGACTGAACACGTGATTTGTGACTGAATACGTGATGTGTGACTGATACGTGATGCGTGACTGAACACGTGATGTGTGACTGAACACGTGATGCGTGACTGAACACGTGATGTGTGACTGAACACGTGATGTGTGAATGAATACGTGATGCGTGACTGAACACGTGATGTGTGACTAAACACGTGATATGTGACTGAATACGTGGTGTGTCACTGAGCACGTGATACTCAGCTTACCCATTCAATTATTAAGTCTATGCTGTCTTTCAAAGCACCAACACATATACCAGGGCAACATTACTGATACATTTGTAAGATAACTTGATGACTGAATACCGCAGCTTATTCAGGGTTTCCTTTGCACAATTTTGTGTCGAGCTACACTTTTGTAACAGACTGCGCCATTCCAGCCGTCATCTAAGCCGAATCAGAAAACGAGGCAAGCAGACTAAGGGAATCCCGACTAAGGGATTGGTAAACCTCGAGGTGCAAACCATGAACGCATTGGCTGGAAAGCAAGCTTTAATTGCAAACAACGCCGATATGTGTGGCAATTGGAATTTCGACCTGGCCATGGAAGTCCGCGAGTAATCCGAAGCATAGAAATTGTGAGTCAATTGCGAGATGCTGTTATAAACAGCATAACCTTCGTTCCGTTCCGTTCTGTTCTGTTCCGTTCTGTTCCGATCCGGCTCGGTATCATGTCCGTTTGTAAACTATATGGGAGTCGCACCAATGCTCCAGAGAACGCGGTAAAATTCAATCCAATGGCCAGAGTTGAAGCACTTTGTACTATATACTATTTGGACGGGTGTATTTAACGGCCAAATGCCAAAATCAAAGCTCACACGGTCACATGAAAGCAAAGCACTAATACCCATCAATGCTGTGATCCCTCACCAACTGGTATTTCCACCGAGTTCTGGTAGTGGAGACGCATAAAGGCTTCAACATCACCAGCGCGCATTTACTGTAATGAAGTAGATGAATTAAATGGCCCACATGTCGAATTACTGCACATACAGACTAAGATGCCCGTCGTTGCTGTTGCTGGGGTTTGGGGCCCATTAACTCCATCGTTGCTGTTGCTGGGGTTTGAGGCACATGAACTGCGTCGTTGCTGTTGCCGGGGTGTGGGGCACATGAACTGCGTCGTTGCTGTTGCCGGGGTGTGGGGCACATTAACCGCATTAACCTGTAATTTCTTCTTCCTTTCTTTCACACATATCTTGTTTTCCTCGCCAGTCACCGCCTACACTTTGACCTGCAGACGGTAAGATATGTGGAGAAAGCACCCAAAGCATCGAATCCAGGCATGCATAGTTGAGAGACCGAGCTGGCACGACCCTCGCAGGCAGGTCGAGCCGCGGCAGCAGACAGGCCATTCATCCGACGAGGTGTGCACTCACAGATGGTGCATGTCATGCTGCTGCCGGTGTTGGTCAGAGCGTTCGACACCTTGCCCTCAACCATGGTGAGTTGAAGATTGTACGTCACTCTGAGAGTGGTGCCGTCTGTTGCGGTGACGCAAGTCGGCCTCAGTAGACTTACCTCGGATTCAACACTCTCTCGTTCTTACCGGGAGGCCTCTGCTGTCTCGCGCTTGTACTGGATCCGCAACGGCCGGCAGAAGTGGTTTGAAGACTGCGTTGGATTTGTCCAGACGCAAGTGCCACCGACCGTCAGTTGCAAAGGCACCAGAGTGGCACAGAACAGATTTTGTTCTGCAGCTTTATCGCCGTCTCCCATCTGTTTATATATAGATTTATCTCTGGCTCCGTCAAATCCCCATTTCACGTGAAGCACTTCCGAAGTGTAGGTGCTGGATGACTTCGACGGCTGGTGAGTAGCTGAGTAGCCGAGTCGGTACGGGCAATAGACGGCAGACATGCCACAGCCGCTACGTCGTGTGATCCAGGAGAGCCAGCAGTCACCTCAGCTAACGTCTCGGTGAATTGCATGCTGCTGGATGCCGGATAGCACTCTACCTTGGCCTCACGCACCTTTCCATAGGCTGGCAGGATGTCTGTCTTCGCTGCATCATTCGTCACTCGGCAGACCATACGGTAGCCGTGCACAGACAAGCCAGCTGACACACACATTGCCAGCGTCCGGTCTCATGAAACGCACTCTGGATGGCTCACTTTAGAGCTTCTGAGAAACCGGCGAATCTTGCTGGACCGATTCGGTGATGCCCCCACCTGTCGCAGCACGAAAGCTATGTCCTCCATGCCCTCAGCACGAACACTTTTCCTGGCAGCCTCCACGAGCTGCAGAGAACTGTGCTGCTGAGCAACTCTTGAGGACGCCCGACGCGCTGAGCTGATCGTAGATTCTAGCTGGTAGCCCTCGCGCTCCCTCCACGGCCTCGTCATCAAAGCGGGTCTTGGCTTCATCATCACTCACGACGTGGTCATCATGCTTCAAGGACACGGAGAACACTTCGTCTCCCGAAAGATAAGTCGCAAACTAACTTCTGAATATATCCTGAACACGCTTAAATTTAATCGGCTTTCCTTTAAGTTCTTGGCGATCAAGTCGGTCGTCTTTTCCTTGTCCACAATCGAGGACGCATTCGGGAGATAGCCCTGAGGGATTTTCTTCATAACCAACTGCAAACTATAATAACACATGAGGATAATAGTTGTCACGCCCAAACGCTTTCGCGCTGGTTAACAAGTCCGCGAATTCCTCTCTGCTGACGCGCACCTCCATGCTCACTGCACGCAAAATCCAATTACACTGACCCGACCCTTACAGGCAAGGACAACTTCCCTGCCATGGGAAACGCTGTGCGTGACCTATCTCGACTCAGTCGCCTCGTCAGTTAGGGAAGTTTTTCTGCATAGCGACCGCTGGATCAAGTTACCCGGTCAGAACACTCCGCCAGTCGACGCGTCGCGGCGTCCGGCTCGAGCTTCCCCATGCCGCCCGGGTTGGCCACCGCACCGCATCGCACCAAGGCCTGCCGGGATAGAATTGACCGCTACAGGTGTTAGAGCAGCTAGGTGCAGCTGAAACTTACGGTACATATAGTCAAAAGATCCCTGATTTCATTGGGATTGGTCTCTGGTTGTGCGCTGTTATGTGTTTTTTAAACCTTATTTGAACTTGGAGGTACTAAAAAGTTGAAAGACTATTGAAATGACTTATTGTTTGATACAAAATAGGAAATTGTGAATCATTCTATGCCTTTTTGAATTGCTCAACGCATTGAGAATGTTCTCAGCTATCACTTCATATCTCACTTAGGTCTCGCCCAGGTTTTTAGAATGCATTTTACTTTTATCAGTCGCCAAACTCCGACAACATTTGTGTACATGTGCATCGTTTTTTTTCCGGACGTAATGTTGTCCATGTTCATGGACTTGTTACTATATCAAATCTTGTGGAAATTTTCCTAAAAACTGTGACCTGGTGTGCTTGAAGCATTTGCTGATGCAATGGCGCCACAAATATAGCATAACAAAATAGTCGAGAAATGCATTTCTGACCAGTTTTTTCTGAGTTGTCACACTGTGCACCTGTGGGAGACCATCGGTACACGATGCATCGGTACGGATTCCACAGGCCAGGGATCACCCGTCGCCATTGCGCCACTCACACGGCGAGCTCAAATTTACCCTCGTCTGTTCCACTATCCCAGCTGTCCTCGCCTATCCAGGACTTTGGCGCGCCACATCAGGTAAGAGGGCCTCATGGGGAGCATAACCAGTCTTTTGTTTTAATAATTGGCATATCACAAGCATTGACAGACACCTATCAATAGATTTCGGGAGGAGCGTTCGCATTGTGTTTCGAGAAAGGAACTCCGAAACCCCGATTTCTCCAGCCATGCCAACAAAGCAGAAGCGACTGCTTGACTTCAAGCTTCCCTAAACTTTCATAAATATCTTGCATATTTCACATGACTATTTGGGCTCCAACAAAGAACACATACAGTATGTAGCTCTGATGTGCTTTGATGCAAAATGACGATGGCGATTATTAAGGGAACCGATGCAAGGCATGGGTCTCCTTCACGTTCTACTGGAACCAGCACGCGAAAATCTATCATGCAGGTATAAACCACTTGTTAAACACTGGTGCACATAATCATGATTATTATTTATCTATTCATCTGGTTTCATTCATATATCATGATTTATCTAGTCGCAGAACCAAAAGGCGTTTCCCCGTTACATCAGGGAGCAGGGACTGTGGAAGCATGATGAATGGATAAGCATGGCACTGCATTTAACAACACCATCGGGAATATGAGTGGTGGCCTCCCTGATTCGTTGGTGGAGAGTTGGACAGAGGTCTTCCGCCCCGTCTAGGAGGGCGGATAGAGTGCTTAATTCCCACTACTAAAGTTGCTTCTGCGATAAACGAAATACGTTCGCTAGAATTTGGATGCATTTTCTTCAACGTTTGCGCGTCTCGTGTGAGGCCTTTGACCTCGATTTAGGTGAGGTCAATGGCCTAGAACTGGTCAAAGAGAACCATCTCCAAAAATCGAAAATCGATATTTCGTATACATGAAAATATATTCCTATGAAAATTGATATTCGGATCCAAGCTGATCGTTCAATCTCCAGTTCACTTTGTTTGAAGTCAGGTCATTGATCTTAGGTCCCAGCCAATTTTTTTTGTGATTTTCCCCCATTGTGTCCATTTGTTTTCTGATTTAAAAATACGAGAACTACTTGAGCTTTGGATATGTGCAGTGGCATTCAGAGGAGTTCCCATACAATTTGGTTAACCTCCGTCAAATGACCTGGGGACATGTCAAGGCAAGGTGCGCGCAGTGAGATGAACCTGTGTACAAGGTTATGGACATTCCTTATTTCCATAATTTATTTTGAGTTATATCAGATAATTAGCATCAAAGTTAGGTATATATGGTAGGTATATATATATATATATATATATATATATATATATATATATATATATATATATATATATATATTATTATTTTTATTATTATTATTATTATAACTGTTATATTATATTTCATATCAATCTAGGGGCCCCTCTTCAGCTGTTCGCCTCCCCCCCCTCCCGGAGTAAATCCTGGCTGCGCTACTTGCTCAAACCAAACCAAGCTAAACGTTGCATTGGCGCAAGGACAGACACCAGCCGTCGGCTGGAAATATCTGGTTTTCGGCGGTTCGCTTGCATCGGTACCGAATCAGCCTGCGTTCCCTGTGTTCGCTAGTGACCAGATGCAGATGTACTTGTGCCGAATGTGTGCTGATTCGAAACAAATATGTTGAACAATTTCCGAACATGCTGATTTCAGAAAACAATTGTGTTTCGGCTCCTTTATCAATGCACGAGTCCCGATCCTCAGATGCCCATCCCAAAGTTCAGGACCATCCCAGCCCAGTCCTCTCTGGCTCTCAGGGAACCTATTCATCTGTTAGAGACCCTCTCCAACTTGCATCGGCCATTCCCAGTCTTCGACAAGCCTGTCTAGCTTTCAGGGAAATCCTGCAGCTCTAAGCCAAGTTTCACAATTTCTAGCGAACATCATCACCTCTCGGAACTATCCTTAGCTCTTAGGTGACTATTCATCCCTTGGTGTTTCTCCCATTCATTAGGAACATCACAGTGCGATCCGCTCAAGCTCTCAGGGGACCCTCCCAGTCCTCGACAGTCTTTTGAGCTCGCAAGGACATCATAGCTCTGAAACTGGCTCTCAGTATTCCTCACAACCATCGCTAGCCTTTTGAGACTTTCTTTGGATCTCAGGGAGCCCTGTTCGTATTTGGGAGCCCCATTTTGCCCCTTCTAAGCTTCTTGGGCATCTCAGTCCAGTTTACTTTAGCGCTATGTGATCATATTCAATCGTCAGGAGTACTTTCCAGCTGTTAGGGGCACTTTCCAGTCCTTGACATTCTTTCTAGTTGCAAGGGCTTTCTAACTTTGAAGCTGACATTCAGTATTCCTCACAACCATCGTTAGCCTAAGGGACTCTCCTTAGCTCTCAGGGGGCTTTGCTGGCCCTCAAGGGCACTCTGAAGCTACTAGGGCCTTTCCTAGTTATCGACAGCTGTTGTGGTTTCAAGAACCTTCTAGCTCTCAGGCAGGCCCTCGGTATTCCTCAAATCAATCGCCAGTCAGCATGGATTTTTTTTATCTCCAATATCTGAAAAGACCTTATTCATCCATTGGTGGCTGCTTTCAACCTCAGAAGAACCTCAGCCCAGTCCTCTCTGACTGTTACGAGATCATCTTCATCCCTCAGGGTCCTCTTCTACTTTTATTCGGACTCCTACTCTGATGATCCATAACCTTTTGCGACAAGCGGAAGGCCCCTTTAACAATTGCTTGGGACATGTCTATCAGGCCAGGGGCCCTTTCTTCTTCTTGGCTCCGCCCAAGAAGAGTGCTCTCCAAAGAACCCACGGTAGCGATCCTGGCTTCCAGACTATCTAACGGGTCATGGCCTCGTGGCCTCTCCTTCTGGACTCACGTCTGCCTACGCCTCTGACTTGGATTTAAATAACTACATCCAGATTGAAAACACCCCCTGGTGCGATCTGCACAGTGGGAAGTAGCCAACCCAGATAACACCTTTGATACCAACATGTCGCCAGAATGTCCTAACTCCTCCGGCATATCCGGGGATGAAGGTAATTAGGACAATGATCTCCCCTCTGTAGGAGGTAGCCACGCCAGATGACACTTGATACAAACATTTTGCCGGAATGCTTCAATTCCTCCGATGGATCCAGGGGTGAATGTCATCAGGACAATGACCTTCCCTCTGAGACTATCAGAATGCTGTAACTCTGGAGAAGACATCTGCATGTCTGCGGAAATAGGTCGATTTGGCCAGCATCGTTCCGGTCAACGACATCTGTCGTCTGGGTCAGTGCGGTAGATGCCACCCGCCACCGCCACTGAGGATCCCTTCAGCCGGGGAACGAGCGGCTAGCACGACATACATGTGCGCCGCCAGGGCTGCCTCAACCGGGACATAAACGGTTGCCATGTCGTACGTGTATACAACATGTCGCTGACACCACCGCCGTCTCGTGTCCGGTGCTGTAATCGATATGGCTCACTCCGTGGCGAGATTGGTGCTGGCAGGGCGCCAGTCCGGCTGTCAACGGTAGTCGCCTGCTGTCATCAGTATAAAGTGGCGCCGGTCCGGCTGTCAACGGTAGTCGCCTGCTGTCATCAGCATAAAGTGGCGCCAGTCCGGCTGTCAACGGTAGTCGCCTGCTGTCATCAGCATAAAGTGGCGCCGGTCCGGCTGTCAACGGTAGTCGCCTGCTGTCATCAGCATAAAGTGGCGCCAGTCCGGCTGTCAACGGTAGTCGCCTGCTGTCATCAGCATAAAGTGGCGCCAGTCCGGCTGTCAACGGTAGTCGCCTGCTGTCATCAGCATAAAGTGGCGCCAGTCCGGCTGTCAACGGTAGTCGCCTGCTGTCATCAGCATAAAGTGGCGCCAGTCTGGCTGCCAACGGTAGTCGCCTGCTGTCATCAGTATAAAGTGGCGCCGGTCCGGCTGTCAACGGTAGTCGTCTGCTGTCATCAGCATAAAGTGGCGCCGGTCCGGCTGTCAACGGTAGTCGCCTGCTGCTGTTATAATGTACAGTAGGCTGACCCCCGATGCGCGCTTTTTTCCCAGCACGTTTGCTCCCCTGGTCTATTTTGATGTAACCGTGGGCGCTGATTCCGAATCTGGCAACGATTTGGCAAAAATCTTGATTTTTGAGGGTGCACGGGCCAGGTAAAGGGTCAAATTTACGAATTTTGTATTACCTTTGTGGATGATTTCGCTCCTTGTGGTCGTGTGCCTTGGTTGCTATGGTAGTTTTATACAGTGACTCTACGTCATACACGACAGCGTCAATTGCCCCCATAACCAGGTTTCTGCTCCCCGTACATCACACGAAATTCTACTTTCTCTTCAACGCTTGATCCGTCTCTGCCGCCAATCACCGGTGCGCAAATTAGTAGTTTCGGTTTACGCCTATAGGTGGCAAGAGGGTTATTCCAAGCTGAGACCGTCCAAGAACCCGCTGGAAACGAATAGTATGGGAACGGATAGGGTGTTTGCTGCAATAGTGAAATTTACATTCATTTAAGCATGAACGCTTCATTCAGTGGGAATATATAGAGCCTGACTCTGCTAAATACCGAGTTGTCGATTGTTCACTGTCGATGTGGTGGTCAGGGGGGCACTGCGTTTACGTCGGCGCTGTTGGCGAGGGTTGGGTAGAGATGGTGTATTGGAGACCTGGTGTCTGCCAGTGCTTTAAAGTTGCTCCTGAATAGTCCATCTGCGTAGTGTGACTTCGAGCAATACAAATACACAAACGAAATGATATTTGCGATTTATGTATGCTTTATTGCTGAATAAACATGCTAATTGAAAACCATGTAAACCATACAATTGCAAATGGCCTCAATTTGCAGTCTTCTGATTTCTTAACCTTAGTGTTTCATTACATATTGTCATCCTGACATCCTGATTTGATACTTCTGTTCTTGTATGCTTGCAAATATCATCAGGTGAGCGTGCTGACCTTTCAGATCCTGTATCCTGCAGCCTATCCGTATCCAGTCTACCTATCGATAATGGAGGAGGCACAGTTTCGAAAGAAACTTAAGCAGCCTCATGCTCACCTGGAGATACTACCGTGTGATCTTCCTCCTAACCTGCTGCCAAGAGTAGGAGAGGTTATGGGACGGATCTTGAAGCTGAGACTGGAGGAAATGAAGGCGAGAAAGGTGGAGGAGTGTTGCGTGTCAGTTAAGTCTTGCATAACGAAAGTGGCCGAGGAGGTGATGGCGCTGTGGGAAAAGGCCTCAGTGTCAGCTAAGCGGAGCGACAAAGTCGTGAGTCTCATCTCCGCGTTGTGGAAGCAGAAAGTGTACCTGACAAAAAAGAAACAAACAATGGGTACCTGCGCAGAACACCACCAGACTGACGTATCTGCCCTTTTCGATATCTCCAAGCCCAGCCAACCACCTGAACTTGCAGCGGACCGAGAGTTCCTCGAGGACCAGAGAGGGCCGCGGCGCCAGAAGATTGCAGACCTGGACAGGAAGACGACTCAGCTCTGGCAGAGGAGAACGGACAGGAAAGCAGCTGTCGCTGCCAGGGAAAAGCGTTCAACCTCAGGTAAGCACCATATCATTTTCTATGGGTTCGAAGTATGGCGTGCAATCTGTCATTTTTAAAAGGGGCATCACCCCACAAAATATGATATGAGAATGAGACATGAGATATGATAGATATAATGAGATAGATATAATATGAGTCATAGTTTGTCACGACTTCCGAAAGATACGCCGATAAAGCAGCATCTATACGCTCCAAAAGGGGTCTCATAACCTCTGGTAAATCTCAAGTCGTAATTCTCGGTTCTCAGCTAGAACATGACATTCCTGATAGATTGAACGTGTGACCTACGTTTTCTCGCTTGAGTTGCCCAATATACAGCTTACTGTCAGTGCCTTGTCTCAAATGGTCAGGATATTCGTATAACAGCAGAACAATTAGTGCAATCGTAAAGCTATTATCGTTGTTGTGCACACATCCGCCGTTTTTTATTCCAAATACGGCACATATTTGTTCAATTAATGAATCCCTGCGGTTTTTTCGCAGGTGCGTCCGGCAATACCACCCAAGGACTGGATCATGATGGAGACGCAGTAGCCGGTCCCAGCGGTGCCGGACTACAACCCCGAGCAGCAAAGCAACGCGCGTCGATTACCGTGCAGCAGACCCACGGCGACGAAGCTGATCGAAGCGATGATGACTACGTGCCTTCCCGCCGCCAGCGCGTCCGCGCAGCTCGTCCAGCGTCGGTGGATTTGACTGGTGTGGCGGAAGCCCTTGATAGCGGAGACGTTGGCGCACGGAAAGCATCGAAAATATTGACGCAGTTCTCCATTGCTGTACAGGGTAGTTCCAGTGATAGTGTCGTGACCAAGAAGAGGATTCAGACTGCCTTGGATAAGAGCAGGAGACAGAAGCTGGAGAATGTAGCAGAGGTGGGGCCGAATGCACCGCCGTGTTCTGTGACGGCCGTGATGACAAAACTCGAGCCAGCGGTGCTGGCAAGCAGCACAACATTAGCGTGAACATGCACCCAGGTGATATCCACATTGGACACTTTACCTGTGAAGATGGGCATACTGGTCGGCAGGTAGCAGCTAAGTTGAGAGAGTTTCTCATCACCAGAGGCATCAACCTGAGTAACATCAAGTTCGTCGGCGGCGACGGCACCGCTCAAGTCACCGGCTGTAAAAACGGGTGGATGGCCCACTTCGAAATAGCGCTCGGGCGACCTCTGGGGCGGATTGTGTGCCTCTGCCATCAGGCAGAGTTGCCATACAGAGCGCTCTTCCAGTGGATCGACGGAAAGACAACTGGGCCGACCACCTTCAGCGGTCCCATTGGCAAGTGCATCTCCGGGGATGTCCATTCCCTGGTGGTTGCGAAGTTCCCCACCATCGAGTGCAGTGACTTTCCAGTTATTCCTTCAACGACGGAGAAGTCTCTGAGCAGCGACATGAAGCTGCTTTATCGCTGCGCCAGGGCTGTGGTCAGTGGGAACGCAACAGATGTGGCGGGCCTACGCCACGGAAAACTGTGCATGGCGCGGTGGTATACAGCGCAGAGCCGTCTCCTGCGCTACTACATGGCACAGGCCGAACCGTCCTCAGAACTGGCTTCCCTAGCGCGCTACATTGTCTGCGTCTATGTGCCAGCGGTTATGAGCATCAAGCACAAACCAGACGTGGTAGACGCACCTGCCCACATCTGCGAGTCTCTCCGCCGTCAACAAGAACACTTCCAAGGACAAGCTCTGGATGTCGTCATCAAAAACACGAGGCGGAACACATGCATGGCGCACCCAGAAAACGTACTGCTCGCCATGCTGGGCGACCAGGACGCTGCCATTCGAGCTGAGGGTGTCGAGCTCATCCGGACACTCAGACGGTCGGTTCAAAATGCCAGCGGACAAGTGCGCCTGTTCCGTGCACCTGTTGTGAATATCACGGCTCACTCCTACACGGATCTGGTGGACCTCCGCAGCCTGGTGGAATGTGGCGCTGATGTTGAGCCACCTTTCGTCAAGGCCATGCAAGATGCAGAGCTGGAAAGTATCAAGGAACAACAGCTGGTCACTGGCATACCATCACGCACACAATCAACCGAGAGGGCTGTCAAACTGACTACAGAAGCGGTAGCTGCTGTCTCTGGGGCAGACCGCCAAGATGGTCTGTCACGGAACAAAAGGGCGTTCAGAAGGAAGCACAGTGGGCAAGTGACGAAGAGGCGTTTCATAGAAGTCGCTGAGTGAGGTGAAATGAGTAGAGGTGATGGGACGGTGTAGGTGTTTCCAGTAGGTATGCCACCTGTGTGCGGGCAGACCTTTTTTCGTTTTTGTCTAAAATGCAGCCACGAACGCGACCACAGTGCTATCAACGCCCCTCCTTTTGCTTTTCATACGAAACCTCGCCGTCTTCGCTCAATGTCTAGGCTTTTACAACGGTATAACTCTAGCCACTTATAGGCAGAAAGTGGAATTACTAGTTTGGGGACCAGCAATTGGCGGCAGAGAAGGATCAAGCGTTGGAGAAAAAGTAAGATTTCGTGTAATGTAGAGTGAGCAGAAACATGGTTATAGGGGCAATCGACGCTGTCGTGTATGATGTATAGTCACTGTATAAAACTACCATAGCAGCCAAGGCATATGCCCACAAGAAGCGAATTTTCCCGCAAAGGTACCAAAAATAGGTAAATTTGACCCTTAACCTGACCCGTGCACCCTCAAAAATCGATATTTTTGCAAAATAGTTGTCAGATTCGGAATCAGCGTCCACGGTTACATTAAAACAGACCAGGGGAGCAAACGTGCTGGAAAAAAGCGTGCATCGGGGGTCAGCCTAATGTACAGTAGAGGTGGCAAATGCAAGGACCGAAAGCCCGGTCAGAAAGCCCAGTCAGGACTGACTGGGCTTTTGACTCGAATTTGGAATATATACCGGGCTTTCAGCCGGTCTGTTGGTTCACTAAGAGACCTCGCAAACATGTGGAGGCTAATTTGGCAGTTTCCTCCGCAGGGTTAATTGCGAACGAACTCAAAACCAACCCTTCAAAAACGGAATTTATATTGTTTAGCACACCATTGGCGAAAAAAAACCAGCGCATTTTTTCTTCGACTTTCAAGAAGTCGCTTTGAAGCCGGCCAAACACATTAAGATGCTCGGCATCTATCCGACCAAAAGCTCAACACGTAAATGCAAACTAGTCACGTTGTAAAACGCTGTACAGCGGTCTTGTTACAGTCGACAAGATAAGAAACACTCTTCCGAAAACTATGCTAAAACTATCATACAAACATTGGTGCTTTTCCATTTAACATACTGCCTGCCAGCATGGGCTCCAACCACACAGAAGAAGCGGCACAGGAATGAAAAATAATAAACATCTCTGTCAACATGTTGGCAAATAACACCGGCACGAACACTTAACCGAGGAACGCAAGCAGCACAAATGGATCACCTTCGACTCCATGGTCAAACTCAATGACTGTACCCCGATCCACGGGATCATACACCAGGCAGATGGACCCCAAAATCCTAAAAGCCTTGTCACACCCCGGGTTATCATTTCAGAGTGAACCACGTGCATGTCCGCTGGCAACCAACTCCAGGTGCGCAGGTGCAGACTAGAGACGACGAAAGAAACTATTCCTGTTCGCCCTATTTGCATGTGGCACAGCCTGAGTCGCGAGTTCCACAGCATACAAAATAGGACTAGTTTTAAAAAGGGCGTAAAGGGCGATTACAAATTATAATTAAATTAAACTTAAAAAGAGCGATTATTCAGAACTGTGATTGCATTTTGGCAATCCCTTATGTGTAAAGCTGTTCTTCTGTGCATATTTTACCACTTATTATAGGTATGACTCTGTAGGGGGGTCCGGGCCACGTCGGGCTGGGCGGTGTCGGAGCAGGCTCTGGGGGGCACTGGGCGGCACTGCCGGGTGGGTGGGTCGCTGTGCGGGCGACTGCGGCCGGCCGCCGCCGGCGGGCCGGCTGGATGGTTGGTGCCGTGCGTCCCCTCGCCCACCGCTTCTGTAACCGCTCCGACATCCTTCCAACCTTGCTGCGGCCCGTCGCCACCACTACACGAATTTATATAGCGAGGCCAGGCTCCTATCCACATCACATACGCCCGTGAGTGCGCCCGGCTGGTCATGTAGCGAGGAGGGGTTGTGGGTTTCGGGTGTGACGTGACACTGATGGATGGCCATGAAAGAGGTACACGACCTGGGTACTGCCACCGCCGCCGGCACCCGTCCATTTACAGGACCCACACGTGTACCCCCAGACAACAACACATCCACCATCCACTCACCCCCCCCGCACACACACAGCATCGACGTTCTCGGGGCAGCCAGATGCAAGCAGGGCCCGGGTAACATCCAGTACAATTTTGGCAGTGAGGTTTCTGACAGCTGAATACTTGCGTTGAAATCGAACCAATCGTCCTTAATCGTCCTTAAGACTACCCCTTTACACATGTATGCAACAGTCACTCGCTCCTCTCATTCCCCACGATCATTCGGTCCCTAATAATACGAAAACGAGTTCGCCCACAATTTTACCCTCCAGTGTTACGTAAGCATTTAGCGAGTCGTACTCCCTTTCACTGGGGACTTGGTTAGTCCCGAATGCATATTAATTACCCGCTCCGAGGCCTACTTGTAAACGGCTGACGCGACTCTCCTGATTGCATAATTTGTATATATTGACGTTACTGCCTTAAGGCTTTGCAACACTGGGCGGTGAAACTTTCCCTGGGCTTCTGTGCTGTCTTATAACTGAACTCAGGTATCAATGGCCAACTTACCTAACCTTACCCAATCGACGCCATGCCTGGCCTTACACGTTGAAGACATGCGACCGGCGTCACGTATCCCACGGGCGGGCACGGATCCCTACCACGTTGGGTACGTCCCCTGGTCGTCGTTATACCCTAGCCGGCCCTACCCTTTCAGCCCCGGGACTTACGGCATGCAAAACCAGTCCGGTGCATCCCCCATCCTCTGTACCATCCGTGCCCACGTACAGCGAACGGAGGCGGACACACTACCCGGCAGTTTTTTGCCTATATATCCTATTGTCCGGCGCCGAAACTTCCGGCGAACGCAATGTGGGGCCACCTCTAGCGGGCCCTCCCACATGAATACCATGCTCGCCCCCTCATCTGCGCCCTTGGGTCACAAAGGCCAGTGGGATTTTGCGGTCAAGAGATATCTGAGCCCAGTTAGCAGTTACCACTTGAATGGCGCCCATGAGTAACAATCAGGAGAGTTTCGTCATTGCGCCCTTTCGTCGTGCCCCCCCCTTGAGGAAGGGAGGGTCAAATGCCCCTCACGGTCGACGCCCGAGGACATATCGCCCATAGGAGGGCAGCTGGCAGACTGTCTCTCTCGCTAGGTGTGTGCTTTTTCCTGCGGATGCCATCAAGTTCCTCTCGCGGCCGTCCCTGATCCGCCGTAAATGCACCTCGGTGAAAAGAACCAGAGTCAGACTAATTGACCGAGATCGACAAGTATTTGGACAGAGACCGAGATCGAGATCGGGACCGGGCCAGGGGCGGACAGATAGACTGGCGTCGAGTGGTCGCCCAATAGTGCGATCAAAGCAGTGATAGAAACATAAATATATTATTACATTTAATTATTCAGTATTGAATCAGGAAGCGAGCTTAGCCAATTTTTCCATAGGTCAGGTTAGAGAGGTGAAATCTCATCCAGGTATGTATTTGGAGTCCAGGGGACTCCAACTCCATTCACATGAAACAACATCCACATTTCCATTTATTCCTACGCTAAAATAGAAAAGAAAGGAAAGACATTGAAATACACCTGGGACACCAACTATTTCTATTTACACACACGCAGAATTGCCACCAACATACACACATCCCCCCCACACACACGGAAGACGCCAGCGCCGGTGGGGTTGGTGACGCTGGGACGGTGGTGGTGGAGGGTGAGGCTGCATGACGCCGAGCATCACTCACATGGCGATGGTGGGTGGCAGGTGGCCTCGGCTGAGAGCTTCTTCTCCTCCATCCGAAAACTCAGCCATCTTGCCACCGATTTCCCTGAGTGCGCCGGTCCGGCGTCCACCGCCGCGCGTCTGCTTCCCCTGCGTCTCTCTCCGTTCTGTCCTGTTCTCCCCTTCAGCGTGGCGCGCCCATGAGTTTTACTCTCCCTTCATCGCCTCCGGCTTTGGGTACTTTCTCTGTCTCTCTTCCATTTTCTTTCTCCGCGAATGTTCTAGTAGGTTCGGCTGCTGCTCCCGCTTCCGCCGCGGGCCGGTTCACTCCACCCTTCCCATGTGTCACGCAGGTGCTCGGGACGTGCCCGGCCGCCTCTCCGTCGGCCTCCAAAGCCGCCTGCAGGCCTGCCTCTGGGTCGGTTTTGTTTGTGCCGGGGACGCTGTGCTGGGGGAGGGCGCCCGGCCATGCGGCGGCGCGAAAGCCGGTGTCTGTGCGTCCGACCTTTTGTACAAAAATGTAAAACGCCTTACAACTCTTCGGTGTAACAGCCAATATTGTATTGGATACCACAACAAAATGCAATACCATGCAATACGATAAATTAAACATAGGCTTAGGAGCGTCTAAAAAAGTGGATGGGCTAGGGTCAACAGCAGGGGCGCACCCAGAAATTTCGCAAAGTACCATGATTGATGACTTTTGGATAGAGAACCCGATAATTTGAATAGTGAATACACAACTTTCAAGGGGGCAGGCCTAAAGGGCCTCTGAGGGGAGGAGGAAGGCCCCCTGGGCGCGCCTATGGCAACAGCAACATGTGGTACTGAAAAAGAACTATCATCGCAGCATAAGTACTTTCAAATTCACACTTCTCGCTAAACATGGAACTCTTCACGACTGGTAGATTCAATAATAGGTATATTTTCATGGTGCAAAAGAAACCATTAGTACTTATTACTGTTCAAATAAAATGTTTTCAACTTCCGCTATGTGCGTGTGTGCAAGCTCATTACAGCCTCACTAATAGATATGTGGTGTGCCCTAGTTTCCATAAATTAGTACTTTACGTCACTAAGATGTCCCCCTTGTAAATGTTCACCGATGTTGGTATGGAGAAAGAATAAGCAAGCACGTAGCTTACTTGTGGCTCCATGGCAAAAGAAGTATCATGATTGATGCTGAAAAGGATGAGAAACAGGAAAGACGTGTGATCGCTGGTTGAAAATTCTTTAATCCAGTGTGTGACAGACCACGATTGGCAGGCTGACAGGCTGGGGAAAAGAAAAACGTAATAGATAAAATACATTGTATGGTGTTTGTCCTTAGGGCCTAACTCCAACACATAGATGATCAGTCACCTCAATCATCTTTGTAATACACATTGTGCACCTTAGAATATCCGCCACTTGAAACGAAATGCTACAACTATATCATGTGGCACCCGGCTGAAACGGAATGTAAGCGCTTATTTTGGGGACCAAGAATTCAACACAAAATAGCTGACATGTGACAGCACACGGCACCTCATCAAGCCATAAACCTGTTCAGACTTAAGAGCCACAAGAACCCATCCTGAATTCAATTCACTGATCAATTATCTTCTTCCCACGTTTTCTGGTGGCTAAGAAATCCGGATAACCGCTGAGCTTTGATGCACTTAATCTCTTTGGTTAAATACGCTCCCAGGTTGGGAACCGAACTGAGGCTCTAGTTAGGAGTTCTTTCTTGGACCTTTCCGTTTTTCGTTGTCTACGGATGTGCTTTATGGCTCCCGCCAATTTTTGTTAGGGGCTCGGCACAATTTTGCGACCCCGGCTCTTTTTTTTAAATAGTTTTGTTGCGTTTTTGTGCACCGACGATGTATTTTTTTTAGGTATCGGCGCGTTTTCCCAGACCCTGAAGTGTATATTTAGTGCCCGGTCTTTTTTGTTCCTATACTAGGACCATGTCGATTTGTTTAGGGTCCCAGCCTGTTTTTGAGGCACCATGCGGTCTCAAGGCCCCGGTATGCTTTAAGGGCACCGTTGCGTTTTGGTTTTAGCTCCTGATGTACTAATTTAGAGCTGCAACGCATGTTTTAGGGCCCTGCCATTTTTTTAAATCAGATTCGGTACGCTTTGGAGGGTCCGGTGCATTTTCGTCCTCCAGTTGTTCTCTTAGGGTCCCGCTGTGTTCTTTTGGAGTTCCTCGCTCACATTTGTGGGACGCCAGCACGATATTGGGGGCTCCGGTATAACTTCTCGGGGTCCCGTCGCGACTTTTCGGGCCCAGGCGCGTGGTTCCAGGTGGGTATCCGACGCCAGTTTTCATGGCTCGACTCAATTTTTGGTGACTTCTTCTGAATTATGTAAAGTCCGAGCCACGGTCCGATTTTTCTGGCCCCCGGCGACATTTTTTGGTGTCCCGTCGATATTTTTCGAACCCCGGTACGTTTTTCGGTGCCGTATGCGATTTGTTAAGGCATATTTGGGCAAAGGAGCGATTTTCCCGGATCGGTCATTTATTTTTCGTAATCTCTGTTTATTTTGGAGGGCTTCGGCGTGATCCTGTCGGGTTTCTATGCGAGTTTTGGGCCACGCTGTGTTTATTTGTGGTCATCGACGCAGGGGTGCCGATTTTTTAAAGGATTTTTCCTTCAAACCTTGGCATCAGAATCTCACTTTGAAGTTTCAGGTGAATCTTGAGCACTTTACCACAGGGCAATTCATTGTCGAACACCATCAGACGTCCAAATTGAAAACGCATGGAGGAAACAACATGGAGGATAATTTTGCGAAGAGGATAATGCTATGGATGGCAAAAATCCAGGGAAAAACCCGTTTTTCGACCCTGACGTCCACTGTGGCGGGCCAGGGTCGCAGAGCAGACCGTCCACTGTGGCGGACCGGGGCTGTGGAGCACACCTTCTACTATGGCGGACCAGAGCCGAGAAGCGCACCGTCCACTGGCGGACCGGTGCCGCGGAGCACATGGTCCACCGAAACGGACCGGAGCCGCGGAGCACACCGTCCACTGTGGCAGACCAGGGTCGCAGAGTACACCGTCCACTGTGGTGGACCGGTGCCGTGGGGCACACCTACTATGATGGACTAGGGCCGCGAAGCATAGCGTCAACTGCGGCGGATCAAGGCCGCGGAGTACATCATCCACTGTGGTGGATCAGGGTCGCGGATCATGCCACATTTGACATGTGGAATGCCTGGTATGGCGGTTCGATGGAAAAAAATCGATAAATTAAATTCGACGTATTCGTTCTCTTCCCACATTTTCTCGTGATGAGGAAATCCGGAGACACACTGAGCTTTGATGCACCTCCTCTCTTTGGTTAAATAAGCTCCCAGATTGGCTACCGAACCGTGACCCTAGGTGTTTGTTTTTTAACCGTTGCGTTTTTCTTCTTCTTTGAATGTGTTTTAGGGCTCCAGCCAATTTTTCTTAGGGGCCCGGCACATGTTTGAGACCCGGCTCTTTTTTTACGGCTTTGTTGCCTTTTTATACACCGATGATATTTTTGTGGTATCGGTGCGTTTTCGAAGACGCCGATGTGTTTATTTAGTGTCCGGTCTACTTGTTCCTTGTTTACGATGAATTCCCTTTTTGAGAGCCCAGCCTATTTTTGAGGCCTCGTGCGGTCTCATGGCCCTGATGTGCCTTGAGGGCCTCGCTATGCTTTTATTTAGCGCTCCCGGTGTGTTTATTTCGAGCTGCAGCGCATATTTTAAGGACCTGTCGCCTTCTTGCGAAACTCGGTAAGCTTTTGATTACCGAAGTTAAATTTTGGAATTACCGACGGAATTTTGGGCCCCGAACGCGATATTTGGGGCCCCGTGGTCACTTGTTGGGATCCCTAGCTCGAGCTTTAGTGGCTAGGAAACGTTTTTTGTGGCCCAACACATTTTGTGGGCTTTTGGAGCGGTTATTGGGACCCCAGAGTGATTTTCCATGTCGGGACTGTTTTTCGTTGCCCCGGCTTCATTTGTTGGGTGATCACAATGAGACTTTTGGAGCCCCGGTGCGACCTGTCATGCCCCTAGCGTGATTTTCAGGGATGCGGGCGAAAATTCTTCGTACCCCTAGGCTCAGCGTGACTTTCCGGGACCCCGGCCCGCCCTTTTGTGGCCTCCGTCATGATTTTCTTGAACCCCGGCACGACTCTTTCGAGCCCCCAGCGTGATTTTCAGGGGCCCAGGTGGGGACTTTTGAGACCCCAGCGTCCTTTTTGAGAAGCCCCTGCGCGACTTTTTGGCCACAATGCAATTATACTGGGCCCCGGTGCGATTATTGGGGGCCGAAACGGGATTATTGAGGAGACTGGCGCATTTATTTTGTTCAGGAACTTGACGCGATTCTTGGGGGCCCATAAGCTGTCAGGGGACAACTGCCCACAATGTCCCCTCCCCATTCGGCATGCTATTGCGCCATGCAATTCTGCAACATAAGCATATAGGAATAGCTCATCTGTTTCATCACTCACACGTGATTTCAACTCCCAAGTTCTCCAGACAGTTCGAGAAAAGTCAAACATCTCCTACATGGATAGGCAAGGATGGACTATTAGGCAACAAGGATACCATGGAATTCAGATCATAGTACTTTTCCTGCAATACATACCTTGTTCCGCAGGCTGCTTTGGAGATGGATGCGCTCCTGAAGTTTGGTCAGGGTGGTTGGAGGGGTGGAGGACCACGGAAGAACATTACATATGGTTCAAGGATCTTCGTTTACATTAACAATGCAGGTAATGAAGTAACACTTTCTTTAATTGACTTCTAGTGTCCTGAGTCAGCGGTAGAATCCAGATGGGTTCTTGTGGTATACGTTATAGAAGTAAGGTTATGATATAGCTTTTAGAGTCCAGTGGGAATGGTATTGAATCACTCATTAGTGAATATTGTCATTTTTGTCATTTTTCAAGACATTTTTGTCTTGTTACCGCCTTAAAGCACACACATTTGTCTCCATATAGCAAACAAATGGGATAGGTTTGGTCAAGTTAGGTTAGTTTAGGTTTTTCAAGCTGGAAAACTTGTCAAAAATTCCCAAAACAGTTTCCCCAATTTTTTATTATTATTTGGTAGATTTGCAGTTTAACACGCGCCCTTGAGGGCCTCTGAAAATTACGCGCACTGGAGGGGAGGGGGATTCATCCCCCCTCACTCGCCTAAGATCTCGGCTCCTATTAAAGCTAGAGTAACGAAATTCGCAGGGTGGATGGGTATGGTAGTGAACTCTATTGTGTGCAAATGTCATGACCGTTGGTCAATATCTTCAAGGTCAAATGAGGTCACGTGTCAAAATTTTCTTGTTTTGCGTGGCTTGGCTTGTCATTGCTATGGATCACTGTGATTGTGTTTAAATGCTCCAAAATGGGCATCAATGATGTTTTGGACATTACTAATGATGCAATGCAGATGCTAGATCCGGCATTTCACCTCAAGTCACCTATATAGCAGCACTTTATCAGGTCAGTTACCTGTTCCAGTTACCGGAACCGGGCCGCCCGCCCGACTGCTCCGTCGAGCAGCTCGGCGCAATCGGCTTCGCGAAGAAAGGAGTGACGTGCTGGACACTTCTAAGCATGTACGCAAGAAATGGCGTATATCGATCGGTAAAATCTGGAGTTATCTTCGAAAAACCGGAGGAGTGAGCGGATTTCGTCCCCCCCCCCTCCAGTACGCGTGTTAAGGTGCTTTTTTTGTTGATTTTTTTGCAAATTTTTCAGAATACATGTTTATGAAGGTGCCTAAGATGAAGGGACCACTCATTTTCTGTGCAAATGCTTACTTTTCAGGTTGTAAGCAAAACATTGCCAACAATGGGCTTTGAGTTAGGTAACATAGCATAAAAATATTTGTTTTTTAATGCAACAAAACCTAGACTAGCCTAACCTACCTTTTGAGAACAGGAAAAAAAATCATGAAAAAAATTAAACATTAAAAAAGAAACATAACCCAGCCTAACCAAACCTCAGCTGCTTTTGAAGAACAAATTCCATTTTTGTGAAAATGTTTGTTAATTTTTTGGGACACTTTTCGGTATTACTGTGCTTTAAAGTGGTAACAATAAAAGTTGTTTATGGGAGCTGTATGACCAACGCAGTCAATGCGGCGGTAAGCCCAAATAACCAACCAACCAACCAAGAAAAGTTCTTACACACATTGGACACACATATGTTGGACACATAAGTTACACACATAAGTTGGAAAATTTGTCAATTTTTTCCAATTTAAAAAGCAATTGCACAGAAAATAAGTGGTCCCATCATCTTAGTCACCCTTATGGACATGGTATTCTGAAGAAAATTTTCCCCCAAAATAAATAAAAACACCTTAAATGACAAATTTACACATAATTGTTTCTTCAAGAAGAACTCATGCTAGGTTAGGTTAGGTTTTTAACTTTGCAAATTTTTCAGAACATAAAATCCTTTAACTTTTTCTAATTTTATTTCTTGCCATTTTTGTTCTCCAAATTTGTTTGGAGGTTAGGCTAAGTTAGGTTAGGTTATGCTGAATTTTTATACAATTCTTTTTATGCTATGTTATCTAACTCAACGTCAACACAAATGCACAGAACAATGTCAATTTCCCAATTTAAGATAAAAAAGCCCATCATCTTACACTTATGGCAGGTATTCAAGAAAATTCTCCAAAATAAATAAACACCTAAATGGCAAATTACCATAATTGTTTCTAAAGAACCATGCTAGGTTAGGCAAGAACTCATGCTAGGCCCCCTTTTTGGTGTTATTTTGCTCACAACCTGAAAAGTAAGCATTTGCACAGAAAATGAGTGGTCCCATCATCTTAGTCACATCCATAAACATTGCATTCAAATGATAAATGCCAAGAATTCATAAAATACCTTAGGGCACAAATTTACCACCAAACCTAACCCATTCGTTTGCTCTATGGAGGAAAATGCGTGTAAAAACTTTTCTTGTTACCACCTTAAAGCACAATAGTACTCAAATATGGTAGGTAGGTAGTTAGGTATCTGGCATTAATATAGAAACACCGTGCAGAAATCATAAAAAAGCATGGATTGGACTTCTTGAAGCTTACCTGCCAACTTCTTCCTCTATTGTTTCTTTGGGAATTAAATATCAGCAAGTTATTCACGGCTTAAAATCACACCAATCTGCAGACACATCAGGTGTGAAGTATAAAAAATGAAGCAGCGCGACGTCCCATGAGTCTGGCCACCGGATACAACATCGCGCGCAATTGCGCCACAAATGTCTCACCTCCGTCATTTTTGTCGACCACAATCGCTAGTTTGAGATTCTAGGATTTTGTACTTGAACTTTTTATCTTTGGATGGTACGGTTTTGGACGTTTTGAAGAACAGACATCACGACCGGTGTCCGCTATACCCAATTCTATTTTTCAAGGAGAGAGACAGGAAATTTGCAACTTCAAACACGTAATTACTATATTGCTGCTAATTACTGGCTATTATTGGATGGTGTTGTCTTTCCTCACTCAAACGCCTCAATGAAAGCATTTTCGGACTATGCCTAGCTGCGCCAGCATGCAAAATACAAGTCCAGGGCAGTCCTCCACTTTGTCGAGAAAAAAATCATATAACGTGCAAAACTACATGGGCAATGCATAAACTTGGTATGTCTCATGCGCAGCCCACCCCCACCGAAACTACAAAGTATTTTGTGGAGGAGTAAAGTAAAATTAAAACCATTTAGACATCAATGAGATGTCCCCGTCTCAGCCCCCGCCTTCGGCACCCAAAATATCACATCAACTATAACGTAAAATTCCCTTAACGTAAATATCCACCTGCCTGCACCTTGATCGCAAGTACTCGCTTTTATAGACAGACATGTAACGTACTCGATTTAAAGGCGGCGCAAATGACCTGTATGGTCCGGCACGCCTATAAAATCACTCTCCCCTCCCATGCGCAGCGAAATTGAAACATGCCTGATGCTACCAACTTCTCTGCAATATGAGGAAACAAATGTGACGTCACCCAGGCTTGAAGGCTAACTTTGGTGGACCTTTTAAGGTTTTTGTGGCATTTCATGCACACTACAAGACATTGGTCTTGTATAGCATTGGTATTGTATGACTGTAAGGTTTGCTTTGGAAGTCATGTGAGCCATGGCTTAGTACCTATTACTTTCTTTAGGAATATCAATTTTAATGCAGTGTCCATGCAGCTTCATGCTGACTTTTCTCTTTCATGGTATCATAAGCTGGCAGATTGTTTCACACATGGGCCCATGGCTCTCGTCGGTTCAGTTTGAGACTGGGTTTCCCCATATCAATATTGAATGCATGCAGATTGTCATTGGGCATATAGGTAGGTACCTAGGTAAATATCAAGCTGATAGTGTGATGGGTGGGCTGCTGAAGATAATTATAGTTTGTATAACCACAATCTCAATGATAACTGTGATTGTTGTTCACTGGACTGGATTGTATGCAAGTTTGACAATGACTGAAAATTGACAATAGAATGAATCCTGTTCAAGCTCCATATGCATGTGGTTTTGCCATTGGTGGTGTGTACAAACATCAGAATGACAATGCAATTGTTGTTTTGTGGCTTAGCATATTTTTGCAGACAATCTGGTTTGAAATGCATCAGCATCTGCTAATCTCAACATTTTATGATGTAAGTTGTCCTTCCACAATGGAGGGAAATCCAGCTGTTTTGTTTTTGCACACAATTTTGAATTTTATAGCAAAAGGTGGAGAGTCAGTCCACTATCTAATCCAAATCTGTTTCTTTTCAGTACAAAATGTGCTGGTTAACATCAACTAAGTTTGATATGTATCTAGCATGGTGTTTTTCACTTTTTCCTTTAGCTTTTCTATCAGCATAAAAGTAGCATATGTTATTGGGGGGCCCAAATCAACATTGGAGGGGGGGCCAAGATCAACATTGGTGGGCCATGGCCCCCACAAAAGGATACAAATCGACGCCCCTGCATAGACGCCAATTTTTGGGAGCCACGAGGGAATTTTGTCATGCCCCGATCAGAATTTATGTGAATACCGACAGGAATTTTGGGTTCCAAGCGCGATATTTGGGTGCTCGGGCTAGTTCGCGGGGCGCGTTGTACTTATCTGGGCCTCAGCGCGATTTTGGCATTCCCGGCCCAAATTTGTGTGCCCGGTGGAAGTTCTTTTCGTGCCGGTTGTATTTATTTATAACCTGTAATTCTGGGGGCCCCGACGCGAATCTATGGGGCCCCAGAACCATTTTTTGGGGACCCCGACGCGATTCTTGGGTTCTTGGAAACCCACCTCTTCAGGATTGGGGGGGGGGTGGAGTATATGCCTCTTTGGTATGCCACTGCGGCTGCTCAACGAGTTTTTTTTTCCAGCCGATGGCAACCTTCAGGGTAAAGAGGCCCTCAGGAGAACTTTCTTTCATGACCTGTTCTGAGTTTTCCGGTGCTCGGGTCGACTCGAAAGAGTCCTTTTGTGATTTTTTGGTCGACTTCTATCTTTTGTAAGCCTCATGTGCAATATTTTTGGGCCTCGGCACGATTCTTCGGGCTCCCAGTGCATTTTTTTCGGTGCTCCAACGTGCTTCTTTTCCGGGGCCCGACGCGTTTTTGTGGTCTTTGAACGCAGTTTTTGTGGCCGCAAAATAACATTCCGGGTAGGGATTGTTTTTTTTTGGGGGGGGAGCTAGCTGCGACTTGTGGGGCTCCGACGCGACTTTTTGGGCCTCTAGTGATTTTCAAGGGCAGCGGCGCGACGTTATTGGGTCTAAGTGCGATTTTTGGACCCTGTTTTCATTTGGTGGGATGCCTATCGCGAGTTTTAGTGGTCTCGATGCGTATTTGGGTTCCAACACGTTTTGGTTTCTTTTGGAACAATTGCTGGGACTCCAGAGTGATCGCCCATATCCAAACTGTTTTTTATCGTTGCCACGGCTTCATTTATTGGGTGTTCCCGATGAGACTTGTGGGGCTCCGGTGCGACCTGTCGAGCCCCTAGCGTGATTTGCATGGGCCTGGGCGCGACCTTTCGGTACCTTCAGGCTCAACGTGATTTTCAGTGGCTCCGGCCCAACTTTTTGGAGTCCCCATTGCGATTATCAAGAACCCCGGCACAATTTTTTGCACGATTTTTTTTTCGGCCCCCAGCTTGATTTTCTGGGCTCAGTCGTGAACTTTTTAAGGCCCCAGCGTGATTATCAGGGGCTCAGCCCGTCTTTCTGCGGCACCCATCATGATTTTCAAGGACCACGGCACGAATTTTGTTCTGCCCCCGGCGTGATTTTCTCGGTTCCCGGTCCAACTTTGTTGTGGCCCCAGCGCGATTATCAGGGCCCCCTACCCGCCTTTTGGGACCCAGCGTGATTATGAGGGCCTGGCCAGTCTTTCTGGTGCCCAGTGTCGTTTTCGAGGGCCCCGGCGTGACTTCCGGTCTTTTTGCCTCCAGCGTGATTTCCAGGTGCCCGGCCCGACCTCTTATGGCCTCAGCATGATTTTCTGGGGCCCTGGCGCGATTTATCGGGGTCCCGGCGCGACCTTTTGGAGGCCCAGCGATATTTCCAGGGGCTCGGTCCAACACTTTGGAGCCCTTAGCGTCATTTTTATGGTCCAGGAACGATTTTTGAGGCCCCGGTGTGATTTTCAGCGTCTTTGGTGGGATTTTGGGAGCCCCATCGTCATTTTCAGGAACCCATGCGCGACTTTTTGGGGCCCCAAAGTGATTTGTATGTTCCCCGGTGTGATTGTTGGGCATCAGCAGGATTTTTAGGGAGGCTGGCGTTATTTTTCCGAACCCTGGCGCGATATTGGGGGCCCACAACCTCTCATGGGGAGGGGGACTGTTCCAATGGCTCCAATCCCCCCCCATTCGGTACGCCATTGCGCATGTCACGATGATCGTATAGTTTAACAATGACGTCCATGGAGTACATCGCACAAAATCTACTTTCCTATGCCAATTTAACTGCTTGCACCACAAGTCGTGTTCATAAATATATACCCTGCAATGGACAAGTTTCCCGTAATGGGTATTTGGTTGCGAAAAAAACGATAATAATACTTCGTGGACAAAACTGAACTGTTTTTGTCACAGGAGAAGCATTTACAGCATAGTTTAATAATTTCACTTTGGGGATGACAGCGATTTAAAAACCTTCTCGTAGCAATGACGTCACATATGTCGTGGTCTCGAAGCGGCCAAGCCTGAAACACACAGGGAACCACAGGGAATACGTTGGATTGTTCCATGCGCAGTTTTTCAACCGACTCGCGTCATGGATACTAAGGCGAGGGCTTGTGATACTGAAATGTTATCAATTTTAACAAAAATATGAAGCATGGAAAGGTAGGTACTCCATTATGGTGGTAATACTACAACTAATATTTTTGTTTGATATCCGGTGCAATGCAATGCGTACAAACAGTAAAATCTTGTACTATGCTTATGGGTAAAATGAGTAAAATGAGGTAAAATGAGGTCTAAATTCATCCCATTGTCTTCGGGGTTCTTAAATCTCAGCCTGGACGTACACATCTGGACGATGAAAAGCCTTGATAGTAGTCTCCGTTGTAAATCGGTGTTTTAATGCTCTTTATCCAAATGTCTTCATTGGATAGATTATGGGATCGGAGTCTATACTAAGCAGACATTGCTATATAGACCATGAGCCCACCATCTTGGCGAACCACTTCTGTTGAACAACATAATTTGAATTCAATGTTTAACATGCTGTGTGTAGTGTCCCAAGGCCAGCCCACCTTGCGGCCGAGTGAGGAGCTCGGGCGTTTCACGTCCAGCCGGTAGAGGGCTGACCCCGTCCGACCCCGGTCGGCCGGCGGGCAGTGAGGTGGTGTGAGGAATCGAGAGCAGACTGGTGTGTGTCAGAGCGTCTGATTGTACTTTGCGTTGTTATAATGCCAAGCCTGGAGGCCCGTTGCCGGCGCGTGTTTTATGACCGAGCAGAAGAGGCAGAGGACAGAACACTTGGCGACCAGTGAGCGTACGGAATCGCGGAGGACTCTGAATACCTGTTCGGACTCTGGCGGCGCACTGCGCTTGAGTCCAGAGTACCAGATGCAATCGTTGACGGGCACTGCGGACGCGTTCTACCCGTGGTGTTGTGCGTGCGAGTCACCGGGGCGATGAGTCTGGTTGTGGCGGAGCCATCCGAATCATCTCGCGGATTTCCCCGCGTCGCACGTGGTCGAGGAGAACGACATTTTTTTTACCGGGCGGAAGTCCCCGCTGCGTATATGGTGCGACAGTCTACTCGACTCGCGCGTAGGCGCAATGCCGTGGGCGCCTTGCTGCAGCGCGACCGGCACCAGGAGCAGTGGCCGCGGGCTGTGTGGCGGTGCGTACTGTGCGTGATTGGCGCATCTGGGAGGACTGCCGGTTGGCTGCTGTGACTCCGTGACTACGCAGCATGGCTACTGCTGCTCTGGGTCTGCCAGGGGTGGCACCCTATCAGATCGGCCATGACTTCGAGCGGTGGCTGCACAGCGTCGAGCTCTACTTGGCCGCACTGGACATTGTGGCTGAGGGGCGGAAGACGGCAGTGCTCCTCCACCTGCTGGGTCCTGACTTGCAGGAGGTTTATACCATGCTGCCAGCACCGAACGGAGTGCAAGGGGCGTATGCTACGTGTGTCTCCCAGCTGCGGGCCTACCTTGCGCCAGAGTGTAACGCCATCGCTGAGAGGATGGCGTTCTGGCGCATCCGGATGCAAGAGGGGGAAGCATTCGAAGGCTTCCTCGCTCGGCTGCGGTTGGCAGCAGGGAGGTGTAACTTCCCTGGGGAGGAGCTCACAAACGCGCTCAGGGATCAGGCCGTTGCAGGCAGCAAGTCCCGCCTGCAGGAGAAGCTGCTCCAGCGTGCTGCTGAGAAGGAGGATGGGTTGACCCTACAGGAAGTGGCTGCCCTGGCGCGGGCAGCTGAGCAGACGCAAAAGCTGGTACTGGAGATGCAGCAGGCCAGTGTGGCTGAGTACCAGCCATAACAGCAGGCTCAGGCAGTTCAGCCAGAGCGACGGCCGAAACCAGCGCCAGGTAGGGCCCTAGCAGGGGACAAGAAGGCGTGCTTCAAGTGCGGGCAGTACGGCCATTGGAAGCGGGACTTCCAGGAGGCAATAGGGCAGAGCAGGGCCAGGGTCTGCGGTGTTTCCAGTGCAGACGGATTGGACATATGCATCGCAACTGCCATCAGCAAAGCAAGGTGAAGCTAGTGCAGCAGAACGGTGGGGAGGAGACAGCCCGAATGGGCGGGGTATGCCAAGGTACGGGTCAATGGGCAGCATCTGACCATGCTAGTGGACACTGGGTCTCCAGTCAGCATCGTCAGCAACTGCACAACCCTCCCTGCCCTCAAGCTGCGACCCTGTCGTCTGCGGCTGACCTCCTTCACAGGCCAGACCATCCGCCTGCGGGGCGAGGGGGAGGTGCTGATGGAGGCAGGAGGCCAGTCGGTGCGCCTGCGTCTGGTGGTGTCGGACATCGGTTCACACCGCCCTCTGCTGGGGTGGGAGTGGCTCAAGGTGTTGAAGAAGAGGACAGAGCTTGATGCACCTGCGGTTTACCCAGTGTTGCCCGGGCTGACAATGCAACAGGTGATTGAACGACACCAGAGTGTGTTCGGGGAGGAGTCGGGTAGGATACCCGCCAAGGTGTCACTGAAGCTGAAGCCGGGGACCCAGCCAGTGTACCGGCGGGCCAGGCCTGTTCCCTTCGCCCTCCAGGATGCCATCGAGCGCGAGCTGGACAGATGGGTTAGCCAGGGCATAGCAGAGAAGGTGCAGCCTGGTGACTTCTCTGGCTGGGGCACACCTCTGGTGCCTATCCCCAAGCAATATGGAGTGCGACTGTGTGCAGACTGCCGGATCACAGCCAACCCTCAGCTGAAGCCATTGAAGTACCCGTTGCTCACGCCAGATGCGCGCTTCGCCAGCATCAAGGGCAAGAAGTTTTCCAAGCTTGACTGTCGGAACGCACATTTGCAGTGCGAGCTGGACGACAAATCCAAGGACGTGACGACAGTCACCACGCACCGAGGTGCGTTCCGTATGAACAGACTGCCCTACGGCATCAGTGTCTGTAGGGTCGTGTTTCAGGCCATTATGGACCGTGTGCTGGATGGTCTCCCCGGGGTTGTGTGCTACCTCGACAACATCCTCGTCACGGCAGACAGTGACCGTGAGCTACTCCAGCGGCTGGACGGGGTCCTAACGCGACTGGAGGACAATGGAATGCGGCTGAAGAAGGAAAAGTGCGAATTTGACTTGAAGGAGGTGGTGTACCTCGGGTGGAGGGTGTCAGCAACAGGATTGCGCCATCTGGAGAAGACCAGCGCCATCAAGCGGGCACCGGAGCCGCAGAACGTCCACCAGCTGAAGTCTCTCATCGGCTCCATCAGCTATTACCAGCGGCTATTGCCAAACCTGATGACGGTTCTGGCTCCGCTGTACGCTCTGCTAAAGAAAGACGTGAAGTGGTGATGGACTGCTCAGCGGCCGTGACCCGTATGGATCAGATGCTGGTAATAGCACCTGTTCTGATGCGGTACGATCCGGCTCTGCCTCAGCGGCTGATCGCAGACGCCAGCTGGACCGGCCTGGGAGCGGCTCTGCTCCAGGCGATGCTGGACGGGATGGAACGACCAGTGCAATACGCTTCCCGGACCCTGAGCCCCACTGAGCGCAAATACGCCCAGGTGGAGGAGGAGACACTGGCCGTGTCCTTCTGGGTTAAACGGTTCCACCAGTCTATCTTCGGGCGGCCTTTCACCCTGGTGGTGGACAACAGGACTCTATCACGGATATTGAGCCCGGTCCGGGAGCTGCCGTGTCTGGCCGCGGCACGTATGCAGCGCTACGCGCTCCAGCTGGCTGCATATCAGTACCGGGTGGAGCTGCGCCGCACCGAAGCGATGAGGGTGGTGGACATCCTGTCGCGGCTGCCAGTCTCCAACTCAGCGGACGAGCGGGCGGCGGCAGAAGATGAGGCGGAGCATGGCAGTGGCTGCGTGCTTTTCGTCGCGGACGACGGACCAGGTCTGACTGCACGCGACATCGCCACGGCCACGCGGGGGGATCCGGTGCTCGTCCGAGTACTGGCGGCGGTGCGATCCGGCTGGCCGGCGGTGGTGGACCCCGACATCGTCCCGTTCAAGACTCGACAAGAGGAATTTTCCACAGACGCCGACTGCGTGCTCTGGGGCGGTGTGGTCGTGGTGCCGCGTGACCTTAGGAGTGCCCGTGAAGAAGGAGCTGCATGAAAGACACTTCGGATCCGCGAAGATGAAACAGCTGTCGCGGCGGTTCGTCTGGTGGCCGAGGCTGGACACCGAGCTCGAGGCGCTGGCGCGCGACTGCGACGCCTGCGTCGCCAGGAGGGCAGCGCCCCCTCACGCCGCTCGGCACGCCTGGGGGCCCGCGAGCGGGACGTGGCAGTGCATCCATGCCAACTTCATGGGCCCGATGTTGGGCTGTAGCTTCCTTGTCGTCGTGGACAGCTATTCCAAGTGGCTGGAGGCGGTACCGATGAAGACAACGACGACCGGCCGGACGGTGGCCGTAATGAGGCACATGTTCGCTCGGCTGGGACTGCCACTGCAGGTGGTGATTGACAACGGCCCTCAGTTCGCCAGCCAAGAGTTCGCCACCTTCATGCAAGCGAATGGCATCCGTCACGTTCGCATCGTTCCGTACCACGCTTCATCAAACGGGTTGACGGAGCGGGCGGTCGGCACGTTGAAAAACGCCCTGAGGACGACCGTGGCTGCGGGCGACGGAGTGGACCTCGCGTTGACCCGCGCACTGATGGCCTACAGCTGCATGACCGACGCAGTCGATGCGTCCCTAAACTCCTGATGGCCTACAGGGCGACTCCGCACGCGGCCACAGGGCGTACGCCAGTAGAAATGCTATACGGCCGGAACATCCGCACACGGCTGAACCTGCTGGTGCCGAGTGCGGACACAGTCCTGCAAGAGGCCGGCCAGAGGCTGCAAGAGTCAGCAGGCGGCAGGTCGAGAGAATTCCGGCTAGGAGCCGCCGTGTGGGCGCGGTGCTGCACCGGCGCGAGTAAGTGGGTGCGCGGGACAGATGTCGCGCGCCCCGGTCTCGTGTCTACGAAGTGGACGTGGGGCACGCTATCTGGTCTCGCCACGTTGACCAACTGCTGGCGACGGAGCAGCGAGGCGGCGAACTCGCCATGGATCGTGGCGGCAACGGAGAACAACGACCGGAGCGCGGACATGGTGCGCCACCTGACTGGACACATGTGGCTGCTGCAGCTCGCGAGCCCACGATCGCGGCACCGCAGATCGTCCGTAGCGGTGGCGACTGCGCGGACGTCGGCGAGCGTGCGCCGAGCTCTTATGCCCCCCCCTGAAATTTGAGGAGGCCCCTATCCGGAAATGCATAGGAAAAAAGGTGAGCAAGGAGGCCGACGAGACAGAAGATCATGCTGTCAAGGAGGCCCCAAGACTGGCAACGAGGCCCCCGGGAAATCTAATCAGGTCCCTATAAGATACGTAGGACAGAGATTGGGAGGAGGCCCCCAGGACGAAAAGGATGCCACCGAGACGGGCAAGAAGCCACCCAGGTTAGACAAGAAGGCTTCCGATGGGTGGCAGGATATTCTTAATTTGGAAAACGAGGCCCCCAAGATGGAAGAGGAGGCCCCTACAATAGAAAATAAGGAATGATAGGAGATATTTCTCCGGACGCAAGAGGGAGCCCCAAGATGGGTAAGAAGGTCTCCGCAGGAATGAGAGAAGGCCACTGAGACCAGCCAGATGAGGCCCATATTTTGGAAGAGGAGGACCCTAGGAGAGAAGATTTGGGACTATGACGCAAAAGCGCCCTGCTAAGAGGATAATGAGGCTCCAAACACAGGCGATGAGGCCTCCAAGACGTGAGAGGAGGCCCCTAATTTGAAAAAGGAGTCACCTATGAGAGGATAGGAGGCCCCAGAAATCAAGAGAGTGTCAACAATTGGCACGGAGGCCCCCAGGATTGCAAAGGAGGCCCCCAGGATTGCAAAGGAGGCCCCCAGGATTGCAAAGGAGGCCCCCAGGATTGCAAAGGAGGCCCCCAGGATTGCAAAGGAGGCCCCCAGGATTGCAAAGGAGGCCCCCAGGATTGCAAAAGACCCCAATTCAAAACCGAGGCCCAGGATTGCAAAGGAGGCCCCCAAGGATTGCAAAGGAGGCCCCATGATTGCAAAGGAGGCCCCAATACGGGAAGGGAGGCCCCAGAAAATGAGAGGAGGCCCTAAGACGGAAGAGAAAGCCAGTGGATATGAGATGGGGTTTCGGAGACGCAAAAGCAGGCCCCAAAATGGGTAAGGTTCCACCAAGATAGAAAAGGATGATCCAGAAACGTGGCAGGAGGCACCTAATTCGGAAGAGGACGACACAGGATTGGAAATGAGACCCCATGATGAACAAAGAGGCCCCTAAAACAGGAGAGAAAGACCATTAGATAAGAGGGATGGCTCCCAGGCGAGAAAGAAGGCTCCAAGACGGGTAAGAAGGTCCCCAGGAGATGACAAGGCAACTGAGATAGGAAAGGGTGCTTGTAATTTGGAAGATGAGGCACCTGGGAGAGAAGAGGAGTCCACCAGGAGATAAGAGGCCACCCTTAAAATGGGCAAAGATCGAATCAAAACACAGAGCAGGAGGCCCCCAAGACGTGAGAGGAGGCCCCTAATTTGAAAAAGAAGGCCTCTAGAAGAGAAAAGGAGGCCCCTGCCGGACTCGAGAGGAGTCCCTCAAGACGGAGTAGGCGGTCTCCAGGGCCGAATGAGGCCCTGAAGACCGGAAGGAGTTCCCAGGAAATGAGAGGAGGCCCTTAAGATGGGAGTTGGTAGCAGGTATGGAAGAAGGTGAGGTTTCCAAAATTGAAGATCCCCTCAAGACGGGTAAGGCTTTGCCAGGACAAAGGAGGCCCACGAGGCGTGGCAGGAGGCCCCTAATTTGGCAGAGAATGCCCCTGGAGCATGAGAGGAAGCCCCATGCCATGCTAAAGGGGCCCCAGGATGTAGGAGGAGGCCCTCCAAGACGGGAGAGGAGGGCCATTGAATATGGAGGAGGGTAGGACACAAGAGGAGACATCCAAAACCGGTAAAGAGGCTCCAGGAAATGAGACGAGACCCCTAAGACGCGAGAGGAGGCCTATAATTTGCAAGAAGAAGCCCCTAAGAAATGGTAGGAGTCGTGCCGGGGTACTTGAAAATCACGGTATGGGCCCAAAAAGATCCGGCCGGGCCCCTGAAAATCACGCTGAGCCTGGGGTACCAAAAATTCACGCCCGGACCATGAAAATCACGCTAGGGGCACGACAGGTCGTACCGTTCCCCAACAGTCTCATTGGGACACAAATGAAGCACGAGGCAACGAAAAACAATCCGGACATGGATAATCACTCTGGGACCCCAACAATGGCGCCAAAAGCCTCCAAAACGTATTGGACCCCAAAAAGTGTCGAGGTCGCTAAAACTAGCGCTAGGGATCCAAGCAAATGACGTCGGGATACAAAAGATTACATTGGACTAAAAAAGTCGCGTCGCAGCCCTTCAAAATCACACTGGGGGCCCAAAAGATCGCGTCGGGCCCCCAAAAGTTGCAGCTTCCCCAAAAAATCAATTATCAACCGGAATGTCACTCTGCGGCCTCAAAAATCGGGTCAAAGTCCCCCAAAAACCCGTTGGGCACCGAAAAAAACGTGTCAGGGCACCGAAAAAAATCGTGCCTTGGCCCCCAAAAGTCGCGCTGGGGCCACCAAAATTCGCGTCGGTCCACCAGAATTCGCGCAGGGGCTCCAAATAAATACGGCGGGCCCCAGAAAACTCGCTCCGAGGCCCGAAAATCTGCAACAGGAACCGCCAAGATCGCGTTGGGGCCACAGCTAAGCACAACGCGCCCCGCAAACTCGAACCGGTCCCCCCAAATATCGCGCTCGGGACCCACAATTCCCATCGGTAGTCCCAAAAATTTGGTCTGGGCATCAAAAATTCACGTCGGGGCTCCCAAAAATTGGCGTCTAGGGCCCCACATAAGCACAGTGTGACCCAAAAATCGCATCGGTATCCGAAAAAAAAATCAAGCCGGAGCCCTCCAAAATATGGAGGGATTCCAAAAAATAAATGTCCGTGTCAGGAAAATGGCTCTGGAGCACCGAACATATCATCAGATGCCTTCACAAATCGCGTACGGCCCCGAAAAAAACATATCGGAGCTCGAAAAAAATCGAGGTGAGATACAAAAACATGGCGCCAGGGGCTCGAAAAATCAGGCCGGGATTCGGACTTTAAAGAAAATTCAGAAGAGATCCACAAAATCGCGTTGAGCCCAGAAAACTGGCGTTGGGTCCCCGGAACCACGCGCCTGGGCGCGATAAGTCGCGCTGGGACCCAGAAAAATCGCACCGAAGCACCAAAATCGTACTGGGGCCCCACAAATGTGCGTCAGAAGCCCCAAATAAACACAGCGGAACCCTAAGAGCACAACGGGGCCGAAAATGCAACTGGCCCTCCAGAGTCCCGCAAAAAGCGACAGGGCCTTAAAACATGCGTTGCAGCCCTAAATAAACATGCCGGGAGCTCTAAAGGAAATACACCGGAAGTTCTCAAGGCATACAGGTGTCATGCGACCGCACAAGGGCCTGAAAAAGAGGCTGGGGACGCAAAAAGCAACATGGTCCCAAAACGAACAAAAAGACCGGGCACTAAATAAACACATCGGGATCTTTGAAAACGCCCCGACACCTAAAAAAATCCTCGGTGCACAAAAAAACAACAAACCCCTAAAACGAGCAGGGGTTTCGAAGATGTGTTGGGCCCCTAACAAAAATGGATTGGAGCCCTAAGACACATCCGTAGACGAAGAAAGACGAAACGGGTCCAAAAAAGAACACTGAGGCAGGGCCTCGGTTCGGTAGCCAATCTGGGAGCATATTTAATCAAAGATATGAGGTGCATCAAAGCTCAGCGGGTATCCGCATTTTTAACCACCATAAAATGTGGGAAGAAGGGAACTAATGATCGAACTTAATTAATCGAATTTTCGCAGCGAACGCCCATACGAAGCATTCCATCACGTCAAATATGGCGCAAGTCTATCATGTGGCAGCAATTAGCAAAACGTAGGAGGCCTAGCAGAAACCGTAGCATCGCACGAAGTGTGGCGAATGCGCCGAATGCGCAAGATGGGTGTGCACGTGCACGAACGTTGGCGTCGTGGCGACCGGGCGCTATGAACTGGAATGTCTGAAATTGGGAAATTTTACATTTTAAAGTGATTTGCGTAGGTGTAATTTCAGCAGTGTGAGGTGGCTTATCAAGGGATACCAAAAGAAAACCTTAGGACAGGGTGGGGGAGTTAGGGTTGAAATCCGACGAATCAGAAACAATAGTGGTAGATTAGGCCCCTCCACAGGACAATTCAGTTGGTCACTAATTATTTTATTTCAAAAGGTCCCCTTTGACAAAATAGTGGTCGAAATCCGAGGACTTTTTTAATGGGGTATGTCGACCCCTCCAAATACGTTTGCCCCCTCCCCCTTGACGCAAATATAGGTACGCCACTGGTCCCCCAATAATTTTCAGAAGCATACGCCCATGGGGCAAAGCCGACATTGAGGGGGCAAATTCCCCCTCACAAGCACACAGAACAACACCGATACCCCATATAAAATGGGAGGAATGATGTTTTTAAATGCATTTTCTTCCTACAAACTTGTCTTCTGTGATTACAGCCTGCATGATTAGAGCTTCCCAGCTTCAATACCTTCTCAACGACGTCATTTACAAAACTGTACAGCACAGCGAAAACCATAGGCGTGGCGGCGTGGAATTTGAAGGTTTTGCGTTATTTATGCATTGCCATTGTTACATTGTTGCATTGTCATTTATGCATTGTTGTTCAATGCTTGTTCTTGCCGTGAATTTATTCGCTGAGGATTTATTATTTTAGCTTGTGTGCCAGGTGCCTTGCAGCCAGCACCAAATGTTATAAAAAATAAATGAATCCCTAAGATGACGATCAGAAAACCAACTCAATCAACTTCTCGTTGTCACCTTCGCGAAATTGTCGTCCTAGGACTGAGAAATGATCGTTTAAGCTTGCTTATGACATCAAGCTGATGGGAATGACTGATGAACAGTAGTGATGAATCTAACTAAATTCAGTTAGACTTGGTGGACATAGAAGTGGGTTGATCAATGGGAGATATCTTTAAGATATGCTCAGCACCAGCCCCGCCAGCTCGCTGCAATCTAGAGGCCAGCGGGAAGATTATTCTGGTCGAGAAAGCATTAAGACATTGGTTTGTTTGGGCACTTAGGTATTTATCCACATATTACTTATTTATACCCTGGTATGGCTCAGTTCTCAGCGAAAAAAAAAGATTATTGCTATTTCGTTTTGCGTAAATGATGCACCATGCCAAGAGCAAACAAGACATCAATATGAAATCATGTTTCCCATTCTGGAACCATACTAAGAGCCTAAAAAACAATAGGAGGCCCTAACACAGTGGAGGCCCCCTTTCGGGGAGCAGGAGGCTCCTTTCAACATCTTCAGGAGGCTCCTTTCAACAAGTATTTCGTGGCGACGCCACTGGTTTTTTTTTTTTTTTTTTTTTTTTTTTAAGATTTTTTTTTTTTTTTTTTTTTTTTTTTTTTTTTTTTTTTCCTTTTTTTTTTTTTTGGCCGGCCGGGGGGGTGGGGGGGGTGGGGGGGGGGGGGGGGGGGGGGGGGGCCCCCGCCCCCGCCCCGGCCAAGGTGGGGTGGGTGTTTTTTTGGGGGGGGGGCGGGGGGGGGGGGGGGGGGGGGCCGCCCTGTCGTGTTTTTTTTTTTTTTTTTTTTTTTTGTTTTTTTTTTGTTTTCCGGCCGGGCGGCCGGGGGGGGGGGGGGGGGGGGGGGGGGGGGGGGGCCCCCCGCTTTTTTTTTTTTTTGCTTTATGGGCAGGAAAGGTACTTTTTTTTTTTTGTGGGGGGGGGGGGTTTTTTTTTTTTGGGGGGGCGGTTTTTTTTTTTGTTGGTGGTTTTTTTTTTTTTTTTTTTTTTAAGTGGGGGGGGTTTTTTTTTTTATATGTTTTTTTTTTTTATTTAATCCACCATTTTTTTTTTTTTTTTTTTTTTTTTTGATGACATGGGGGTTTGGGGGGGGGGGGGCGCTGTTTTTTTTGTTGGGAAAATTTTTCCCCCCGGGAAAGTTCCCTTTTTTTTTTTTTTAAATTTTATGGGGGCGGCTTATATTTATTTGTTTTGGAAGAAAGATGTGGTGTAAAATGCAAACCGATGTTATGATGTAACTGGTTTTGAAGAACAACTATCCTCCATATCTGATTATGCAAAATGCTTCCTCAACACCAATGACTACCTACAAAGTACAAATACAACCATTGTTTTGTGCCATAGCTTTCCAAATTCATAGCTGGTGTTTCTCAGCTATGATAAGAATAATTTAAATATTGCTCACGGTCAATTCAACATTCCTCCACATAAAAAATGCTGTATTACTGCAGTTTAAGGTAATTACGAGACAAGTTTTACATACATTTTACATTCATGAATCATAGGGTCTGTTGCCGCGACCTCATCCGGGATAGGTTGAGCCTCCATTTCCTCTACCGGCCGTTACCGCGCCTCATCCGGAATTGGTTTACCCTCATCGAGCCTCAACCGGATGAGAAAAACCTAATCCGACCGGTCGGCGGTTGAGGAAGGAATACGACAAACGTGCCGCAACAGTGGCGTTCAGCATCAACTATTGTTTTTAACCTGGCTAAGGGCAGGAGCACAGTCATTGGTTGTATAATTCACACTTTCTTTATTTTAGAGCTATGTTTTTTTTGGAAGAAATCCAAGAGACATGGGATATGTGATGGATATGAGCAGTCACCCATGTTTTGGGTCACCCACTTTGTCGCCCAGTGCACTTCGGGAGCATCCAATGCACAAGTGGAAATCGGAGCTGGGTGTCTTAAATTTGATGAGCAAATTGTAGGTTCAGTCATGCATGCCAATTTGCACGCATTTGAGGGGACATGCTTGCTGGTATGCATCCATACTTCTTGTTTGCATCCATGTATGTATCAGTGGCTGATGGAGGAGCTCGGTGTACACTCCACGTGGGAAGGTGGCTTCCCTCTGACGCACGGGCGTTGAGATTTATGAAAATTATTGGGGGAAAATATATGAAGGCAGTGGCCAGGCCCAAATGCATTGGAGGGCACACTCCCTATGGTCCAATGTTAGCAGTTAAAATTATTGGGGTAGGGTAAACCAACATTAAGTGGCACTTGCCCCTCAACAGAGAGAGAGAGAGCAACACCACTGCTCAAACGTTAACCCGCCGAGTACAGCGTCCTACTTGAGTGCCCCTCGCTAAGCGGTGTTTCGTCCCAAGTTGCCCCTCTCAGAGTAAAAGACGTTCATTCAGTATGCCCAAGTGCAGTCCCCTTCCCCCGCTTATTGAATATTATTCTGAACGAGAACGTCAAGAGACTTCCGCAACAGCGCCCCTCCGAAGAAATGACTCTCCTCCAGACGGGTACCTACCTCCCCGCCTTTGAAAATGTCTGGATCCGCCCCTGGAATAAATGTTTTTGAGCTCCTGAAGCAGCACAAGCCATCGCCATCCACTGTACGTCAGCTTCCCGGTCGGAGTCGGAATCAGAAAACATAGCTTGCAGCGTACTTTATTTATCCTCCAATAGCTACTGCACAATAGGATTCATTGGGCTTTCACAACAGCAAGTAAGTATGTCAATTAATAAAAATATCGGCACTGCCACGTGCAAGATTGGAGCAAGGGACCGAGAATGCCACCGATTTGCACATATGCGCCAAATAGCACTACAACCATACCACCGCCAACAGCTGATTGAAGGACAAAACTCTACCGGTCGTTCCAGCGCCTCGACCTGGAAGGCCACCACTGGCCGAAGCTCAACCTATTCCGGATGAGGGCGCGGGAACAGACCCCATGAGTCTGTAGGTTAAGTTTGATAAAGTTAGGTTATGTTAGGCTTTCTGGGTAATTGAAGCAAATTTTGTATTTTTTAATCTTCAAATTAAAGAGTTTTGTGTTGAAAAAAATATGGCAATTTTCCATAAAGAAGAATTAGCTTTGGTATTATTGAATTTACGGCAACCACGAGACAAGTTTTGCGCACATTTTACCTCCATAAAGCATACAAAGGGGTTAGGTTTGGTTAAGTTAGGCCTGGTTAATCTTTTGTTACAAGTTATAACATTTGTTTATTGCATTTTTATTAATTGATCTTGTTTTCTTAAAAAACAGTTCAGGCTAGCTTAGGATAGGTTGGGTTAGGTTAGGTTTTTTTTTTTATTTTTGAAGAAAATAAATTGTTTGGAAATTCTCAGTACAAAAAGGATTTGCATGGGGATCAAGCCACCCGGTTTTGAGTGGACTGGAGTGGAGAACGCCTGCTGTCGTTGGACAGTGCCTGCTGTTTTGGTTCAGTTGGGCAATGCATGCTGCCACTGAAGAACAGCATCATACCGATCATTACTACGTTATTCTTATATGATGACATTAATTTTAGGACATATTGAGAGCTGTGAAGATTCTTTTAGCTGCATTGACTGATGACATCTTGAAGCAAGGTGTGTGGGGCTGTTTTGTGGCTCTTCCACTACCTCACAATTAATGCTATCTGCAAATGTGCTGCAGAGGCTACCAGGAGACTACTGTCATCCGTGCTTGTTGAGCTGGATGTAGTCATCAAAAAGCAGGATGCCCTTTCTGCACGCCTAGATGCCCTCCTAGGGAAGGCATTGACGTCGATGAAACCCCAGGGGCTTCCGATCCCGGCTCGCAGCCACGAAGACATTGCAGCTTTCATTGAGCACTTGGAGTCTCCAGAACGGCGCAGCTCACTGGTATGGTTTGATTTATGTATGTTCATCGTACAGTTTCTCCAATGCAGACAGGACTGTATTCTAGTTTGGAAGTTGTATTTTGTGTCATGGTTTCTTTGTTGATTGCGTGACAACTGACATCGGTGTCGTTTTTGTTCTTATGTAATAGATGACCCTTGCCGTACTTAACTATTTTAGCTACCGAGTACTGCGCTAAATATTATTGGAGCATCTAATTTACCCAGGAATATGTCTCTTAGGAAAACTCGCCATAGTCTCATACTGTCATAATCGTGCTTTAATCGAAAAGATACCAAAGTGAACAGCCTGCTACCAACTTATCCATGAGCGAAGATGCCACTTTTGACGTGCTTCTCTCTGCCTTAGGGGAGCATCAGGCGACAAGACTTCCCTTGTTCAATCAGGACAGCTTTTCCACTTCCTATCTGAAATCAAGATTTCTGTGATGTATGCTGGACTCATTAACTCGCTTTTACATCTGACAAATGAGGATCGTAGCATAGCATGGTATCACACTTGTTTAGCATGGTATCACACCCCAGGGCATGTCATTCTGACTGACTTTCGCTGACTTTCGCTTACTTCCACTGTTTCACTGACGATGTTGCTTGCATTTTACTGTTTGACTGGCGATGCTATGGGCGCTGAATGACCGACGCAGTATATGCGCCCATAAAGTGCAATAACCAACCAACCAATCAACACAAACGAACAGTATGTATTACCCTTTGGGCTTATGCAGCTGTTCTTTAGCTGTCAACAGCTGAAGAATCCACAGGGGTGAAAAATACTCTTGATTTGGGCATATTTTGGATTAAATTGTCATCTTAACAGCATGAGACTGGGGCTGATTTTTGAAACAGTGTATGCCATTTGTCTCAGCCAGCATCCGTCACCTGCAATCTATGTTAGTTAGTTATTTTGGCTTTAGGGCTTTTGGGCGCATCGATTGGCTTTAGGGCGCATCGATTTCATTGGTCTCATTAAGCACCCGAATATGTTTCCCTCAGTCAGATAAACAAAAGTTGCTCATATTTCCAGGCGTGCTACTTGGGCACCCTGGGTGGTGACGCCGTGACAGCAGTAGTGCGGCTGTGTTGTTCGGCTCTTATGGACAGCGCGGCACCTGACCTGTTCTCGCTGACCGGGAAGTCTAAGCGCGGAGGGAAGAACTTCCAGGGAACGCGTCTGCATCAGACCATAATCAGTAATTGATAACACACTATCATTTCATGATTGACTTCTGAGTTTCCCTCATAGCCAATTACAGGAGTAGGACCAGGATTGTGGTTGGTATCTTAACACTATTGAGTAGTTCTTCAGAAACTCGACACCCAGAAGGCCTGTTTCAACACAGCACCCTGTCGAATTCCCAAGGAAGTTCCTATATTGGGTTGTCTAGGGTCGAGAATACGAATCTGAACTTTTAGGCCCCTAGGTCTCACGGTTTTTACGTCACGATGACGTCATATACTGACTTTTTTCTGCTCATTGCAAATGTCAATGCGATATAACTCCGAGGTTTATCATTATTTATCCATTCTGTAAAATGTTTTGTAAAGCAGACGTAGTATGGTATTGCATAATATTTTTTATGAATTTTTACATCCATGTTTTATTATTTTTTACATTATATATTTTATATAATATCATTTTTCGAAAAATGTATAAGTGTCGATTTTCGAAAAACATCCATATTCTGATTCTCCGTGCAATTCTGTATACGAAACAGTCAACGATAGAGTGGGCGCACTCTTGGGACACCGTCAGAAAAATCGCAAATAAACATACCACCTGATGTGCCTCCATTTGGAGTAGCGTTGTGAAGAGCTGAGCGCGAGCGTGGCTGGTGGATCCAGTGAGGGTGGGGATTGGGCGGGGGTATGTGGGAGGAGCATGGGCGTCGCCACCGGGGGGTCAGGGGGTCGGACCCCCACTTTGAAAATTAGGTGGGTCGACCCCCAAAAAACAACCGGTCAACGATACAAACACCGGACATCCGACATCGCTTCCCCCACCCCCCGGTCACAGCATTTTCCCTTAAAACTACCAGACATTAACACACAACCGGTCAACAATACAATCACCAGACACCGAGCCGACATCGCTTCCCCCTCCCCCCCCCGGTCGAGAAGTCCTGGGCCTGGACTGGCCCCCTAAACCGAGTGGCTAGATCCGTCCCTGGGATCGACCCCCCAAATAAAAATCCGTGGCGACGCCCTTGGGGAGGAGACCAGAGTTTCTGTGGGCTGCGTCAGTCGTGTACAATGAGTGGTATCTTCATGGGAAGAGGGACTGAGGGGGGGTTCAGGGCACTGTACAGTGTAGAATGGTGTCCCTTGCGATATAATAGGATGCCCCACGCGACTGAACCGATAGAAATTCCGATTTCCTCTGGATTTTTATATTTAAGACATTCTCCGAGCTTCAAAGGAATGCGTCGGCGAAAGGTTTATTTTCGATTAACGACAGTTTTCACTAGTTTGAATGTTGAGGTCCGCGAAGTCGCATATGCGGCCACCTGAGTCGCGTTTCTGGGCAGAAAACAGTGGAAGCTCCTCGTGCCCTTCACAAGTTTTGCTGAAGTGAAACGCTGTGACAGCATTGTCGCTGTCTTCTCGATGTCCGCCTGGGAGACGTAGATGAATTCGATCCCTGTGGGACGAAATTTTCAACAGCTCCCTTGCAAGTATTTGTCATCCCGATCGCACAATCTTCGATCTTTTCAGCATTTCACATATGCAATATTTTTACGAGTATCTAGAAAACGGGTAAGAAATGCGCTACTTTCACTCGCCCTTTTGACGGGTGTCATAGTGAACGGACTATTTATTTGTTTATAAAGACCAGTTGTTGATCCTGGGTAACCAGTGAAGGCTTAGGTATATATAACACTTCCGCCGCCAAGGAAGGTTTGGTGCCCTTTGGAGCTGACCTTGGGCCCTTTTGGTGAGATGCCCCCCTGACAGAGTTCCTGGCTACGTGCCTGCTCACAGACCGCTGCGTATATGGTCTACATTCAGAAGAATTAGTGACAGGCTACGTAAAACCGGATGTATATTTTAGAAATTTCATGAAATGCAGCGCGTTTTGAATTGTTCTGTGCTGCTATGTCATTCTATGCCATTCTCGACTGCAGTCGCAACTTGATTATTCTTGGACAACCGGAAATTCCCACCGTATAAACACTACGGCGCATTGCCCCCCAGCCCCCCCCACTAAATACATACGCTGCTGATTGGAGATGACAGACGCAGCCCACCGCAAACCTGAACCCTACCCCCACCCTGGATGGCATCCAGCAGAGAGGTTCTCGCCCATAGTTGCATTGTGCATAGCGCTGCTTCAACAGCCAGGACAGAGGCCTGTGCTATGTTATAACGATTTTTCTGACGGTGTTCCAGGGGTGCGCCCATTCTATCTTTGATTGTTTCTAATACAGAATTGCACGGAGAATCAGAATATGGATGTTTTTCGAAAATCGACACTTATACATTTTTCGAAAAATGATATTATATAAAATATATAATGTAAAAAATAATAAAACATGGATGTATAAATTCATACAAAATATTATGCAATACCATACTACGTCTGCTTTACAAAACATTTTACAGAATGGAAAAATAATGATAAACCTCGGAGTTATATCGCATTGAAATTTGCAATGAGCAGAAAAAGTCAGCATATGACGTCATCGTGACGCAATAACCGTTAGACCTAGGGACCTAAAAAACCTCAGATTCGTGTTCTCGGGCCTAGACAACCCCATACACAAACTTGCATGGGAATCCGAGGTGGTGCTGTGTTATCGAGGTGTCGAGTTTCCAAAGAATGACCCTATTGTGTGAGGCATTAAAATATGTCGCAATATTACGTGGGTGCTTATTTCCTCCTCCCCTCCTTCTAACTCCTCCTCAGATTTCGATAAGTTATGGACCAATATTGTTTTTAAAGATATCGTTTCAAAGCTTGTAACGCTGCCTACAATATTATTGTAAACAAAATGCTATTTCGAAAACGGCGGATGAGGAAGAAAAAAAAGGGAATTAATGACATTTTGGGGGTTTTACCAAAGGTCTAATTTCACATTGAGGTCCAGTTAGTATTAATTAAGTCCAATTGAATTGTACATTATTGGTGTTGTAATGCATTTCCAGTACAGAACCATGGACGCATCCATTGTAGCTGAACTTCGGGTGGACGTTTTTGACCAATTACGGCAAATTATCGTCAATGACTCCAAAGCTGGCCTTGATCCGCCCATCTCGGAAATGATCAGCTTCCATTGCCATGCGAATTCCCAAGAAATCAACCATGATATGATGTGTCGAGGTTTTGGTCTACTATCATTTTGAAACCATCACCACCTCCTTACTTCGTTACCCTGGAACCGCCGCTGAAATGTATGCACATATTTAGTGACGTTAAACGTGCAATCAGTATGTATGTCTTCTTCACCAACGGTGTTGTCAAGATACTAGTCCTGGTATACATAACATGTCTGTCTTTATGAGATATCTGTCTGGTTTTGAAAGCTCATCATACTGTATAAAAAAGCCAGACATGACCTCCAAGGTCACTGTCTAGAAACGCCTCTCATCAATAACAAAAAGCGGCATGACACGCCGAAAAAAAAACTTTAGGAGACGTCACGAAGTTTCAGAACTCTAGCGTGCCGCGTTAAGAATCGGCGAACAAAAACTTTAGGAAGCTTCTGAAGCCCTCTTACATAATAGAGTTACGGTTCAACTGTTGGTAATGATTCGCTAAAGCTATGAAGGCTGCTTTAGTTCCAATATACTGATGAATGATGCTTATATTCGGTGGAGAAGGTATGTGGCATATTGTGGTTGTTTACCTTCACGTGCATCATCTCTCAATTCTTTGCTGCTGTAAGTACTTCCTAGTAGTCAACCGCTTAACAAACCCATCGTAATTATGCTTTTTCATATCGGTGCTTTGGCTCAGAATATCCAATACTTTGGAAGGTGGCTGTGTAAGCAGCTCGTACCATGGTGAATGTGCCCAGGTAGCCGTTGGCCCTACACTGGGCATACCGACCACTTATTCGTATGTCACAGTCCATAATCCCCAAAGGTATAGTGAAGTTCCCTCATTAATCCGTGATATACTGGAACCCTATGGCCCGCAAACTGCCAGCTTCCATATTGTAACCGACTTTCACCAACCACAAGCATCGTTCGTGTTATGTGATTTATGCATATGTCCATTATACTATACGCTTTTGAGATAGGTGAGCTTCCTTCCTTTGGAGCGGTTCGGGACTACCATCCCCAATAACACCAGGTTTTGCCGTAGCAATATCACGAAGTTTGACGTTTGTCACTTCTCCATCCTCTGTTATTTTAATCTCTACCCAGGAGTAGCATCACCTTACATGGTCAGATAATTCAGCTGTTCTATACCACTTGCTGCATGCCTTCCATAAACGACAAGCACTGCGGTTTTCCTGTGCAAGTGAGATGGTGGATTGGTTCACGCTGCGTCGCAAAACTCCCCCAGTTTCTGTCTGCTGTTGGTTTTGATTTGGTGTACTCCCGCCCACAAGTGTAGCACATGGATATATCAATCACCTGGCTGTGCAAAATACGAGGTCATGAAGTGCCATAGCATGCTGTTATGCGTACTATCGCCCCTTACTTGACACCGATACGTTTATACCTGGCTCGACTAACCTAATGGGCGCTGTATAACCTATGCAGTTGATGCGCCCCTAAACCACAATAAAGAGATGGTGGATTTGGCTGATTTAGTTAAGAGTGTAAATAGCCATTCAACCAACCTTAGTGTGCCTAACTTGTGCGAAGTAGTAAAAGGGTCGAGGCTACATCTGATGGTTTCGCGCTTTTCAGTGGCGGTGAAGAAGAACATGAGGACGACCGAAAGTGCCATGCGATAAATCGATTTCGCCTTGGGAAAGTGGCTACAGGTATCGCGGGATCGCGGCGGCAGGAGATTAGAACGGGTCCACAATGACCGCCAACACCGCAGGTCGAGCGCTGCGCTCCGGAACGTGATACCGCGACGGATGAGCGTGAAGCGTCACCTCGGTCTGAAACCGACAGTCCCAGGAGCTCACAGCTGGCGTTTAGCGACTATTATAATAGAGTAGAGTATTAGAGTAGTGGAGATGTACGTCATGGTATTATGCCAAGAAGTAATATACGTTTTGCATTGTACACGGCATTTAAATGCCGGTGACAGCTGGGAGCGAACCGCGCTAATCGGTGGAAACGCCCAAGGTGGTCTACACAGAACGTGACATCAAATGTTGAATGAAGTGGTGTGTCAAGTGTGCGTCTCGCTACGTCACTATTACGCTGAAATACTCTATCTTTCGAAATTAATTCAATAAGTGCCAACACGGAATATGCATAAATTGCAGCCGGTGCAGCAGGTATGAACGTTTGGTTGATGACGCGGTTGCAACCATAGTCAGCCGATCGGACGCGGCACCCCGTACCAGTGCGAACCAGGATGGGATACCCAGTTGGGGCGCAACCCCGGCCCTGCTCGTTGCACATTCAACGCCTGGCCCGAGCCCAGCCGACGCCCAGTTCGTGCCCGGCCTCAGCCCGGTCCGCGCCCAGTCCGTGCCCAGCCAGGGCCCGGTCCGCGCCTAGTCCGCGGCCACGCTTGTGCTCGATGTAGACTCGCGCGCCCAGCCGGGGCCCGGTCCGCGCCTAGTCCGCGGCCACGCTTGTGCTCGGTGTAGACTCGCGCGCCCAGCCGGGGCCCGGTCCGCGCCCAGTCCGCGCCACGCTTGCGCTCGGTGTAGACTCGCGCGCCCAGCCGGGGCCCGGTCCGCGCCCAGTCCGCGCCACGCTTGTGCTCGGTGTAGACTCGCGCGCCCAGCCGGGGCCCGGTCCGCGCCCAGTCCGCGCCACGCTTGTGCTCGGTGTAGACTCGCGCGCCCAGTCGGGGCCCGGTCCGTGCCCAGTCCGCTAACAGGGCACAATGAGCAGGTTTTGCTGCAGAAAGACTTAGACGAGCTTGTGAAGTAGTCCAAAAAATGGCAAATGAAGTTTAATTTTGATAAGTGCAAAGTCATGCATGTAGGTAGGCAGCATATGAAGGCTCCATACTTGATGGATGGCCAAGTACTATCTGTGACTCAGCAGGAGAAGGACTTAGGTGTTATTTTGAACACAAAATTGGGGGCATCAGAACAGACCAAAGAAGCCAGGAAGAAGGCACTAAGAATGCTTGGGGCAATACAGAGAAAGGTGTCATACAAAGTGAGATCATCAGGAAGCTTTACTGTGCATATGTCAGGCCACATTTGGAATACTGTGTCCAAGCTTGGTCCCCTAGTTATGAGAAATATTGTTGGCTTTTAGAGAGAGTACAAAAGAGGGCAACACAAATGGTTAATGGTATAGGCAACCTGGCATATGAGGAAAGATTGAAGAAATTGAATATGTTTTCACTTATATATAGAAGGCTGAGAGGAGATCTCATCCAGGTTTTTAAATTTGTTCATGGTCAGGAACAGGGATATCTCAGGGAAATGTTTGAATTCAACAGAAATGATGCAATTAGAGGTCATCAATTCAAAATTAAAGTTAATTACAGCAGGACAAGGTTAACACAGTCTTTCTTCACCAACAGGGTAGTAGAACACTGGAACCAGCTGCCAGGAACCATTGTCAGTAGCAACCAGTGGCGTCGCCACGAAATTGTTCCAGGGGGGGGGGGGGGCAAGGTCGAAAGGGGGCCTCCTGTTCCCCGAAAGGGGGCCTCCATTGTGTTAGGGTCTCATATTGTTTTTAGGCTCTTACTATGGTTCGAGAATGGGGAACATGATTTCATATTGGTTTTTTGTTTGTTCTTGGCATGGTGCATCATTTACTCAAAACGCAATAGCACTAATCATTTTCGCTGAAAACTGGGCCATACAAGGGTATAAAGAAGTAATATTTGGATAAATACATAAGTGCCAAAACAAACCATCGTCTCAATGCTTTCTCGAATCTTCCCGCTGGCCTCTAGATTGCAGCGAGCTGGCGGGGCTGGTGCTAAGCATATCTTACAGATATCTGCCATTGATCAACTTACTTTTAAGTCCTCCAAGTATAACTGAATATAGCTAGATTCATCACTACTGTTATTTATTCCCACCAGCTTGATGTCATAAGCAAAGCTTGAACGACCATTTCTCAGTCCAAGGACGACAATTTCGCAAAGGTGGCAACGAGAAGTGGATTGCATTGGTTTTTTTAGCGTCATCTTAGGAATTTGTTTATTTTTATAGCATTTGGTGCTGGCTGCAAGGCAACTGTCACACGAGCTAAAATATATCCTCAGCGAATAAATTCACGGCAAGAACAAGCATTGAACAGCAATGCATAAATGACAATGCAACAATGCAACAATGTCAGTACATACATAATCCAAGCCTTCAAATTCCACGCCGTCACGCCCATCGTTTTCGCTGTGCTGTACCGTTTTGTAAATGACGTTGAGAAGGTATGGAAGCTGGGAAGCTCTAATCATGCAGGCTGTAATAACAGAAAAGAAGTTTGTTGGAAGAAAATGCATTTAAAAACATCATTCATCCCATTTCATATGGGGCATGGATGTTGTATTGTATGCTTATGAGGGGTAATTTGTCCCCTTAATGTTGGCTTTTCCCCATGGGCGTATGTTTCGGAAAATTATTGAGGGACCAGTGGAGTACCTATATTTGTGTCAAGCAGGAGGGGGAAAACGGATTTGCAGGGGAGGGGGGGGGGGGCACCTACGCCCATTAAAAAGTCCTTGGATTTCAACCGCTAATTTGTCAAAGGGTACATTTCGAAATAATATAATTAGTCATCAACTAAATTGTCCTGTGGAGGGGCCTAATCTACCACTATGGTTTCTGATTGGTCGGATTTCAACCCTAACTCCACCACTCAGTTCTAAGGTTTTCTTTTGGTATCCCTTGATAAGTTACCTCACACTGCTGAAATTACACCGATACCACAAAACCGGATCGGTATCCCAAAAAATCAAGCTGGAGCCCTCCAAAAAGGAGAGATTCCAACAAATCCTGGCCAGAAAAATGGCTCTGTTGCACCGAACATTTTTTTCCAGTTGCCTTCAAAAATTGCGTATGACACCGAAAAGCATACCGGATCTCGAAAAATCGAGGTGGGATACAAAAACATGGCGTCAGAGGTTCGAAAAATCAGGCCGGGATTCGGACTTTAAACAAAAAACAGAAAAGATCCACAAAAATCGCGTTCAGCCCAGAAAGCTGGCGTTAGGTCTCCGGAACCACGCGCCTGGGCGCGATAAGTCGCGCTGGGACCCATAAAAAATCACACCGAAGCCCCAAAATCATACTGGGGCCCCACAAATGTGCGTCAGAGGCCCCAAATATACACAGCGGGACCCTAAGAGTACAACGGTGCCAGAAAATACAACTAACCCTCCAAAGCGCACAGAGTCTCCCAAAAAGCGATAGGGCCTTAAAACATGCGTTGCAGCCCTAAGGCATAAACATACCGGGAGCTCTAAGAAAAATACACTGCAAGCTCGCAAGGCGCACAGGGGCCATGATAACGCACAAGGGCCTGGAAAAGAGTCTGGAGCCACAAAAGGCAACATGGTTCCAAAACGTACAAAACGACCGGGAGCTAAATAAGCACGTCGGGATCTTCGAAAATGCCCCGACACGTAAAAAATACTCGGTGCACAAAAAACACAACAAAGCCTTAAAACGAGCAGGGTTTCGAAGATGTATTAGGCCCATAACTTCAAAGTAAAATGTATTACCCACCACTTTAAAATACAAAATTTCACAATGTCAGGCATTCCAGTTCATAGCACCCGGTCGCCACGACGGCAACGTCAGTGCACGTGCACACCCATTTTTCGTATTCGGTGCATTCGCCACACTTGGTGTGATGCTATGGTTTCTGCTAGGCCTTCTGCGTTTTGCTAATTGCTGCCACATGATAGACTTGCGCCATATTTGGCGTGATGGAATGATTCGTATGGGCGTTCGCTGCGAAAAGTTGATTGATTAAATTCGATCATTAGATTCCTACTTCCCACATTTTCTGGTAGTTATGAAATGCGGTTTCCGCTGAGCTTTGATGCACTTCATATCTTTGCTGCTATCCTCCCAGATTGGATACCGAACCGAGGCCAGGCCTCAGCGTTCTTTTTTGGACCCGTTGCGTCTTTCTTGGTCTATGATTGTGTATTATGGCTCCAATCCATTTTTGTTAGGGGCGTAAAGCATGTTCGAACCCCCTGCTCGTTTTAGGGTTTGTTGAATTTTGTGCACCGAGGATTTTTTTACGTGTCAGGGCGTTTTCGAAGATCCCGATGTGTTTATTTAGCGCCGGTCTTTTTGTTTGTTTTGGAACCATGTTGCCTTTTGCGGCCCCAGCCACCTTTTCAGGCTATTGTGCGTTATCATGACACCGGTGTGCCTTGAGAGCTTCCAGTGTATTTTTTAGACCTCCCGGTATGTATATTTATGGCTGCAACGCATGTGTTAAGGCCCTGTCGCTTTTTGTGAGACTGTGCGCTTTGGAGGGCCAGTTGTATTTTCGGCCCCCGTTGTGCTCTTAGGGTCCCGATGTGTTTTTTTGGGGCTTCTGACGCACACTTGTGGGGCCCAAGTACAATTTTGGGGCTTCGGTACGACGTTTCTAGGTCCCAGAGCGGCTTATCGCGCCCAGGCGCGTGGTTCCGGAGACCCAACCCCAGTTTTCTGGGCTCAATACGATTTTGTGAACCTTTTCTGATTTTTTTTAAAGTCCGAATCCCGGCCTGATTTATCGAGCCCTTGGCGCCATGTTTTTGTATCCCACCTCGATTGTTCGAGATCCGGTTTGTTTTTCGGTGCCGTACGCAATTTGTGAAGGCATCTGATAATATGTTCGGTGCTCCAGAGCCATTTTTTACCTGGGAATTTAGTTGTTGGAATCCATCCTTATTTTGGAGGGCTCCAGCTTGATTTTTTTCGGATACCGATCCGGTGTTTGTGGTCACACTGTGCTTACGTGTGGCCCTAGACGGCAATTTTTTAGAGCCTCGACGGGACTACCGATGGGAATTGTGGGTCCCGAGCGCGATATTTGGGGGGCCCGGTTCGAGTTTGTGCGATGCGTTGTATTTAGCTGTGGCCCCAACGCGATTTTGGCGGTTCCTGTCGCAACTTTTTCGGGCCTCGGAGCGAGTTTTCCGGGGCTCGCCGTATTTATTTGGAGACCCATACTCGAATTCTGGTGGACCGACGCGAATTTTGGTGGCCCCAGCGCGATTTTTGAGGCCCCGACACGATTCTTGGGAGCTTATCCCTCTCAGGATGGAGGGGGCATTTGTCCCTTTGATATAGCACTGCGGCCACTGAAGGAGTTTTTTTTTGTCCCAGAGTGACATTCCGGTTAAGATTGATTTTTGGGGCAGCTGCAACTTTTGGGGCCCCGGCGCGACCTTCTGGGCCTCCAGTGTGATTTTCAAGGGCTGCGACGCGACTTTTTTTAGTCCAATGTTATCTGTTGGGCCCCGACGTCATTTTCTTGGATCCCTAGCGCGAGCTATAGCGGCCTCGACACTTTTTGGGGATCCAATGCGTTTTGGAGGCTTTTGGCGTCATTGTTGGGCTCCCAGAGTGATTATCCATGTCCGGATTGTTCTTCGTTGCTCCGGCTTCATTTGTTTTGGTCCCAATGAGACTGTTGGGGAACGGTACGACCTGTCGTGCCCCTGGCATGATTTTCGTGGTCCGGGTGTGAATTTTTGGTACCCCAGGCTCAGCGTAATTTGTGGGGGCCCCGGCCGGATCTTTTGGGGCCCATATCGTGATTTTAAAATACCCAGACACGACTCTTACTATTTCTTAGGGGTTTCTTCTTGCAAATTATAGGGCTCCTGTCGCGTCTTAAGGGTCTCGTCTCGTTTCCTAGAGCCTTTTTATCGGTTTTCAATGTCTCCTTGTGTGTCCTACCCTCCTCCATATTCAATGGTCCTCCTCTCCCGTCTTGGAGGGCCTCCTCTTGCATTCTGGGGCCCCTTTAACATGGCATGGGGCTTCCTCTCATCTTCGAGGGGAATTCTCTGCCAAATTAGGGGCCTCCTGCCACGCCTCGTGTGCCTCCTCCTTTATCCTGGCAAAGCCTTACCCGTCTTGAGGGATCTTCAATTTTGGAAACCTCACCTCCTTCCATACCTGCTATCACTCCCATCTTAAGGGCCTCCTCTCATTTCCTGGGAACTCTTTCCGGTCTTCGGGGCCTCATTTGGTCCTGGAGACCTACTCCTTCTTGAGGGACTCCTCTCGAGTCCGGCAGGTTCCTCATTTCTCTTCTGGAGGCCTTCTTTTTCAAATTAGGGGCCTCCTCTCACGTCTTAAAGTATTAAGGCTTAATAAGAGCCACAGGGGCCCATCTGGGGGCCTCCTGCTCTGCGTTCTCCTGCTCTGCGCTCTGGATTCGATCTTTACCCATCTTAGGGGTGGTCTCTTATCTCCTGGTGGACTCCTCTTCTCTCCCAGGCTTCTCCTCTGCCAAATTACTGGCAACTTTTCCTATCTTAGTGGCCTTGTTATTTCCCGGGGACCTTCTTAGCCGTCTTCGAGCCTTCTTTTCCGCCTGGGAGCCATCTCTCTTATCCAATGGCCTTTCTCTCCTATTTTAGGGGCCTCCTCGTTCATCATGAGGTCTCATTTCCAATCTTGTGTCGTTCTCTTCCCAATTAGGTGTCTCTTGCCACGTCTCTGGATCGTCCTTTTCTATCTCGGTGGAACCTCACCTGTTTGGGGCCTGCTTTTGCGTCTCCGAAACCGCATCTCATATCCAATGGCTTCCTTTTCCGTCTTAGGGCCTCCTCTCATATTCTGGGGCCTCCTTTCCGGTGTTGGGGCCTCCTTTGCAACCCTGGTTTCCTCCGTGCCATTTTGGACACTCTCTTGATTTCTGGGGACTCCTACCCTCTCCTAGGTGTCTCCTTTTTCAAATTAGGGGCCTCCTCTCAGGTCACGGGGGCGTCCTTATCTGTGTTTGGAGCCTCATTATCCTCTTAGCAGGGTGCTTTTGCGTCCTAGTCCTAGATCTTCTCTTCTACGTTCCTCCTCTTCCAAAATATGTGCCTCATCTGGCTGGTCTCGGTGGCTTTCTCTCTTTCCTGCGGATACCGTCTTGGGGACCCTATTCCGTCCGGAGAAGTCTCCCCTATCAGGTCTTAATTTTATATTGCAGGGGCATCCTCTTCCGTCTTGGGGGCCTCGTTTTCCAACTTAAGAATATCCTGCCACCCATCGGAAGCCTTTTCGTCTAACCTGGGTGGCTTCTTGCCCGTCTCGGTGGCATCCTTTCCGTCCTGAGGGCCTCCTTTTCGTGTTGGGGTCTCCTTATCGTCCTGGGGCCTCCTTTCCGTCCTGGGGGCTACCTTCCAATCTCTGTTCTACGTCTTAGGGGCCTCCTTTTCGTCCTTGGGTGCATCCTTTTCGTTCTAGGGGCCTCCTTTTTCGTTCTAGGGCCTCCTTTTCGTTCTAGGGGCCTCCTTTTCGTTCTAGGGGCCTCCTTTTCGTTCTAGGGGCCTCCTTTTCGTTCTAGGGGCCTCCTTTTCGTCCTGGGGGCATCCTCCCAATCTCTGTTCTACGTCTCTTATAGAGACCTGATTATATTTCCTGGGGGCCTCGTCGGTCTTGAGGCCTCATTGACAGCATGATCTTCTGTCCCGTCGGCCTCCTTGCTCACCTTTTTTGCTGTGCATTTGCGGATAGGGGCCTCCTCAAATTTCAGGGGGGCGGCCCCCCCCCAGACGGGGGCGGCGCCCCCCCAGTTTCACGGCAGGGGGGCGATTGCCCCCCCTGCCCCCCGGTGGCGACGCCCTTGGTAGCAACACACTGAACATGTTTAAAAACGGCATAGACAATCATTATAAGAATAGGGGGCTTGTTTTTCTGTATTCCAGGGAGGGTTGATCGACAGATTTCGTGGGCAACTGGTTCAGTGTCCAAAGTGCAACCAAAGTGCCACTTGTGGCTCATAGTTGCACTGATCTTGTATGTCTTTATGTCCTATGTCTACGCAATTAAATGGGAGGGGGTGCATCCATTGATCCGAATGAAGTTTAGGATTACGTCTATGGTATCGCATGGAAATAATCCACAAATAAAATTGTATCGTTTCACCAACCTCCCCTCTCCGTCAAAAACCCGTGGCGATGCCAATGAAGACATTGGCGAAAAAGCAAGCCTGAAACTGAAACGCGGTTTACTCATTTGTGGCCCAGGAAAGGATGTTTGTATATGGTAGCAATTATAAAAGACATATTTGACGATGTTATGACCAAATTAACCACCGATCGGCGATCGTATTTTACATAGCCGTGTTCGTCGTGGTCGATGCCGTTTTGGCGGCTGATAATTCGAGAATATTCGTTTTCCTCCGTTCTGCAACACTGTCCTGACGCATCAGGTTAGTGAAAATCAAGTCAAGGCATTAGTTCTTCCTCCGATTGTTCCAGGAACGAATTATGCAGCAATGGATTTTTAGATAAATTTGCATTGGAAGGTAGTTTTTCAATTCTTAAATTTCTGTTTTGAGTGCAATGTTTACGGAAGCGGTCAGCATGATGTGACCACTGATTTCATCTGCAAATGTATACTTTTCAGTTCGGAGGCAAAATTATATCCAAAAGGGGCATGGAGTTAGGTAATATAGCATAAAATAATGTTTCAAAGAAAGAAAACAAAAACATTTTCAAACAATAACATTCCCTAACCTAACCTGGCTTATCCTTCCATGTAACACAAAATCTTTAAAAATCGAAAATTTTCCAATTAAATGGAAAACAATTTCAAATTAAGTACCTAATCTGATTGGTATAATTGGAGATCAAGGTAAATTTTGATTCTTTTGAATTCCTCTGTTGAATACATGGTATTTTAACGTAAAAATGATGATGCGACCACTGATTTTCTCTGCAAATGATTACCTCTCAGTTGGCAAAGAAATAAACAATCAAAATCTTCACTACAAGTATAGCACATCGCGTATAATTATCCGTACCTGGTGTGTCATAGATTTGATTAAGAAGAAGTTCAACACTTCATGCACCTGATTTAATACTCTGACATCAAAAAACTTATGTTTCTGCCTTAATTAGACATTTATTTCCAAGAATTCATACTCCCAAACAGACACGTCCACAACGCGACCAAGGCCGGAAAATCTTTGCGATGCTGTAATCGTTAAGGGCAGTGCTGTCCAACACATCCTTGAAGGTTTAGTATGCATATTTACTAAGAGGGGAAGTGTGTTTAGTAAGAATACTTAATAAATTTCCGAAAGTTTAGTAGGTATTGTTACTAAAGTTGCCTATGCAATGTCGCAAACATTTGATGACTTAATGGCCGACAAACTTGCTTCGGAGGATTCTGGTTAGGTTAGGTTAGGTTAGATTATATTATGCTATGATACATTTTATATATTATGGTACATTATCTTAGTCTAGGTTAGGTTAGGTTACTTGTGCCTATGATGTCATCAATTGTATCGACCACCATTGACTTAAAAGTAATCATTTGCAGTGAAAATAAGTGATTGCATCATCTTCATCACATCAGAAAGCATACTATTACATAACAAAATTCCAAAAAATCTAAATTTACCTTGATCTCCAAATTTGCCATCTGATCTAGCCTAATCTGTTTGTGAAGAAGGAAAATGTTTGATTTTTTTTCATTTGATTTTTTTTTTCAACTTAAAAGAATTCTAACCTAGCCACAGACTGCAAAGTATGGCAAGCAGCTCAATAAGGCCCACCAAACACCAAAATAATCTGTACCAAGATGCACCAGTAGAGCAAAATCTGTGCCAGGGAGATTGAGATAGGTTACATGCACCAAATGAGAAACAAAAACTTGGGGTGAGAAGATCAAAATGTTTAAGGCAAGCACCTTTCTAGATAGCACATCATTCACATTGAATACATGCAAAAATACAAAAATGACATGAGCCACAACACAGCTGCACTGCTGGCTGCTTGTTCCACACAGATAAGATCTTGTCAAAAGTACCATACTTTACAGTTTCAACCTAGCCTCATCAAACCTAACCCATTGTTTGCTTCATGGAGATAAAATGTATGTAAAGCTTGTGTTGTGGGTACCTTTAGGTGCAATAATACCAGTATTGTTCATCATGTGTGTATTACCCATACCAGCTAAATGTTTTTTTTTTATCTGGCAGTCTCCATTCATGCATTTAATACTTGCAAGAACAAATGGAAAGAAACTTACTCTTAGCCCATATCCTATTTTCAGCATTCCAACTGGCAACTTCTAATCAATGGATGGATGGTGTGCAAAGGTTTGAGGGTAAATTTGTGCTTTAATGTATGCTATGAATTCTTTGATTTTTTGCAATGCAGCATCTATGAATGTGATTAAGATGATGTGACCACTCATTTCCATTGCAAATGCTTATCTATCAGTTGGCAAGCAAAAGAGCAAAAAGTGGTCTTGTAGTTAGGTAATATAGCATAAATATAATGTTAAGCAAGGAAAAGATATCACATGACCTAATTCAGCCTGCCCTAAACCTCATTAAAAAAAATCGTGAAAACACAACAAAATTTGATTCAATTGCCTTATAACTGAACATAAACCAACCTAACCTAATCTATTCTAATCAATCCTCATCTGCTTTTGAAGAAACATAATTTTGAATAAAAATGAAGTTTTGACATACAAATTTTCCAACTTAAAGCCTAACCATACCTAGCAAAACCCAACCCCTTGGTTTGCTTGATGGAGGTAAAATGTGTGGAAACTTGTCTTGTGAACCTCTTAAAGCACAATAGTACCTATTTTTAGTCAGATAACTATTACCCTTGATACACCAGGAGTGAAATATTACTTGAATTTCATGTAGGGAATAAATGCTTCTCAATACAGCTGTGCCACAGACAAAGTGTGATTTCCTATGCAGTGTTTTGTTCAGGTGGAACTTATCAGTTTTTGGCTGAAGGGTGCATCCCAGTGTATTGAAATGGAAATTTGAAGCATGTACCATTTATTAGTCAAATTTTGGGTTTCCGGAGATGCAATTATTTTCTGAAAACAAAATATTCTGTCAAGTTTGAAATTTTGAAGAGAAATATTCATGTATCCTCTTGTATGTCACATTCCCATACCTTATAATTATGTATAATATATAATATAATGTATAATATATAATTATCGATGCATTGACAAAATCAATGAATTCATGATATGGCTCCTGAAGTTACTCCCTGGCAGCACCTATAGTAAGGCCACTTACTGCCCTTTGCAGAATGAAAAAAAATGATAGTCCTTGGAAAATCACTTCAGTTCACCTCTGCAGCATTTGGGAATGCTGCACAAAAAATCTTCAGGGCAAGATGGCAGGATCCATCCCCATCACTGCATAGCTGTGCCATACAGGCATGGTGAACAACAAAAACTATGGGAGATAGAGCTGGCCAAAAAAATCATCCAAGAAAGCTGATTGTTCTCAGCCAGGGACTAGCACATGCAGTGACATGAACCAGGTACCAGAAATGTCCAGTGCTCATGCTCACAAACTGGACTACTATGGTGCCAGCCAGCCTGGCAAATGATGTTGACAGACCTGACCACATGCCTGCATAGTGGCGTAGTTTGCACAGGTTCTCTCACCTGGTGGGCTCCCCATATACTCAAGCATCACTCACCCAGAGATGAGTTCCGTGCCCGAAATGCTCATGAGTGAAGTTGTCACCCTGCCTGTTGCTCCAAGTTGAAGGTTTTGGTGCCAATGGAAGTGGTTGACAAGTCTGCATGTATCCAACAGAATGGCAGCAGCTGTGTGTGACCCTGCTGTCATGCTCTGTGAGGAGGCGATCATCAGTGGTGTTGAAGTCCGCGACATAGATGACAGCATCGTAAGTGCCTCCCTCATAGTATATAGTCACCTTTGTAGAAGATCTCAAGTTGTCGCAAATTAGACTACCACCAAGGAAAGGTTTAGTAGCATCCTAATTGTGGTGTATGTACCAATAAATTGTCTGGGAGATGTTTGGATCCAAACTAATGACTTGGATGTCCCACTGCATGAGGAAAGTGTATGCCATTTGACCCCACACAACAGTAAGTAGAGTAGATATGGTCCAATCAGTATAATCAGTCAGCACTGTTCATTTGTGTGTTTCCATTGGAATTCCGATTTCGGAAGATTATTTTGCAACGAGGATAAACACAACCAGTATGAAGTCCTAAGCATGAAACATGCAATTCTAGTTAAGAATATGAGCTTGTATTGCACTCCTTGAATTACCACTTTTGTCATAACTTCTTCAATGGTTTATTATTGCCATGTGTGACGAATTTACAGCTAATCTCAGCTGCACCCATGCACACCTGGTCTAAGATTCCAGCCAATATTGCAAAGCTGCAGTCATAAAAGTTGTGTTTGTATGTCCAATTTGAGACATCCTGGCAGAGATGGATTGCAAACAGTTCCACCAAAAAAATCAATAATACCCAGTGAAAAGCTTTAAGGTGGATCACGTGAAAAGGTGGATCACGTGCGCCCTAAAGCTCAAATAACCAACCAACCACCCAACATGTGAAAACAGCAAAAAAAAGGTTGTGAGTTTGTTTTCATGCTCTATTTAGCATCCTGCCAGGCCTTGAATGGAACATATGATATCGCTACAGTGGAAAATCGGTGGCTATAATGCTGAATAAACATGAAGTCCTCTTTTGTCAGTTGAATACTATTATGCACCAGGCATAGGAACAGCTGAGAAGATGCCTGATTTCCTTGAATGCTCTGCATTCAGGATGCTGGTGTCCCTGTCATGTTATAGCAAGTCACCAACAATTTGTTCATCAATAGGCCTGATGCTATTAATACCTATCACTATCATCCACTGATCCATCACATCTCTTGCAGGGAAAGGGACTATTTGCTCTGCAAGACTTCAAGGCTGGTGACGTCATCTTCGAAGAGCGACCGCTGGTCTGCTGCCAGTTCCTCTGGAATGCTGCATATGGCTATCTGGCTTGTGATTTCTGCATGAAGTGAGCTATGCGGTTTATCATTAGCTGCACATCGCTGCACCCCTTCTCCCTTCCCTGCCCGGAATGTAAAGGAAGATTTGTTGGGTGTTTTCTGGTATGAGGAAGCTTTGCACTTTATATTTAAGACCTCTAGTTTGATGCGATAATCAAGGAATTAAAGTTTGTGTGTTACCACTGTCATATAAAGGAATTGTGCTATGGTGTTAATTAACTTGGTTTTGTAATAATGCACTGCAATATCCACCATGTTGTGGTAAATTCACCTTGTGACAAAATGTACTAAATTATTTTCTTGGAGGCTACTCAACCAGCGATTCTACAAGATTTATGCGCATGTGAGTGGGAGTTAAATGCAGACTTGAAAGTAGCTTGACAAAATCATGTGCTTCTGAGCTTAGTCCTAGTTTGTTTTCCAAGTGCCCTATACTGCCTAATCTAGCTTGTATCGTGACGTGCCTGTTTATCTGCCGTGTCGCAGAACCCGTGTCCATTCCCTTGGTGTCCTCTAGTGTGTACCCAGTGGTTACCTGTAACGACCCCTACAGACCGCTGGAGACAGCCGAGGAGAACGCCCGCCGACTGACGGGGAACAACGCGCTCACGCTACCACATCCAGAGTGCTGCGATACCAAGAAGCAGATGCTGGTCGAGTGTCCGTCCTGCGACGTAAGTGAAGATGTTGTGGTCACGTGAGCTACTGATGAGTCGGATGGTATGATCTTCAACTGGGGCTATGGTCTCAAAGCACCATCCAATGTTGATGGTGCTTTTTTTGGCAGGCGGAGTAGCGATTTTTAGTGTAGTAGTGAACATAGATTACGATATATATTGTGGTGCTTCAAATCTGGCTATCAGCCATGACGCCGCATGTGTAAAACTAAACGGATATCTTACTTTCCTATCGCATAAATCAGTGCTGAACTTTTGCTACCACATATAAAGGTGCTTGTGCAGTTTTCCCATGATAGCAATGAAGGCGCAAGTGCAATGGGTTTCTAGCTGTACAACCTCGGAATTGCAGACTAACATCTGCAGAAAGGGATAACTGGAGCTGACCTACCACAGGCGAGCTACTGTGGAGAGGTGTGCCGAGACGCCGCCTGGCGGCAGTACCACAAGACGCTCTGCACGCACTCATTTACGCGAGACTCCTCCCACCCGCTGGTTATTCTTCAGGAGACGTGGAAGTGAGTGACTTCTCTTGAGTGCTATTACTTTGAGCAAAAAGAGAATGGTAAGCCTTAAAAATAATTTTAAGGCCTGGGATCGAAGCCAGGACACCACTGAAAATTAAAATAATTTGACCTAACAACCACTCAAGCTGTCCAACAATCTTCTGTAATTGATCTGCTTGCCAAGCAGTTTTGAGCTCAAAGTAGTGCATCATCGTACCTGGTTATTTAAACCAAACTTGCATTTATTGTGGGTTCAAGAGTGTGCCAGGTGTAATGTGAGATTCACTCGTAGTCACTTCTCTTCACTGCCCAATTCACATTGGCTCCCAAGAAACTGAATATTTAATTTCTGGTTAGTAAATTTCAGCCTTTAATATATTGTACCCACCATGGGGACTAAGGTACGAACAATTTCGACATCAATTATCAGCAAATTTTCTGTGTATGCCATTTGCGCCGCAAGCGTCTATCGACTTTGTTTATGTCAACATGGCTAGTCGAGCTGGTCTTATCTGCAATTCATCAACTGACTAATACTTTGTTGGTCGGTTATTTTCTAGCGGTGTCGAATTTTATACATGATTTTAAAATGAAGGCTGTATGATAGTGTGAAGAGCAGTTGCACCAACAAGGTCTAAGTCTTCGGTATTTTTGTTGTAATTTTCCTATTTCCGCGAATTCCATATATTGCCCATGCAAGTGACGGCATAATCCACTGAATGACAACTTATCCGATTACTCATAATGTGGGTTCAAGTCACGTCCCTTCCCGACCAGCTGGATCCAGCCAGTGCTATCCGTGAAAGCTAAGTCCAAATATGTGGTAGCGATGAAAACTTGATCACTTTGGAGTATCACTGAAGCTGAGCGCCGTCAACATGTGTCGCGGGCCATTGTGGCTGCGAACTGTAGCCCGCGTCCCCAACACGAATCAGCTCCAGTCGTCCCTGACGACCTCAATATTGATTATATGTCAAACATATATACGGTTTTCAAAGATTACTGAAACTTTAACAATCGTGGTTTTACATTTGTGTGACGTTATCAGTTCTGTAGGCTGTGCTGGGTAGGTGGGGTGACGATCCCCTCACGACTAGGGTTCATTTGCCGACGGTTGGGTGACGTGATTGTGACGTGTTGCAGGAAGATGCACTACCCTCCAGAGACGGCCTGCATTATGCTGGTGGCGCGAATGCTGGCGACGGTTCGGCAGGCCGAGGATATAGAAGGAGCCTTCAACCTGTTCATGCAGGTACGGCTATCGGACTTGTTCGGATGCTCACCGCACTCGTAGAGTGACTGCTAATCACTGCACTGACGATCCGTCCCGGCGGACAAGTATTCACTCGTAGATTGGAGGTAATTTGGAAGTGCACTGCTGGTCCTATTTAGTAATCACTGTATATTTGTATCGCTGGGGAGTAGCTTTGTGAAGCACATGCCAAACAGGCGTGAGTGCGAAATATTCTCACAGTGGGTATTTTCACGGATCACGCGCCGGAGGTAAGCTAACTGGACTTGTCCGTATCGGGGCTGCCCCGACGTCGGGCTTGCAATTCCGGGAAGACTGCTTACTTTTTGCCATGAGTATGTCATCACATTTTTCACAGCAAGCATGTTCTAGTGGTGCCAGTCAATTTATGTTCACTTGCTAACATACCCTTGTCAACGCCGTCGGGGGGGGGATGGAGGAGGAGGAGGGAGGCGCAGGCGCGGGCAGCTGTTGCGCTACGAACTACCGGCAATCGGGAGACTGGCGTTTGTACCGGCTGTGTCTGACAGTGCTGCTTGGCCGTGGGATGGCTATAGGGAGACGGAGCTGCTGAGGTGTGCGTTGGGTTATCTGCTCGTGTATGTTTGTTCTCAAGCGTATGTCTGTCCTTTGGTGCATCATGCTCTGTCATGTGAGGCATCCTTTTGTGTTGTTATTGTCGCTCTTCCGGTCTTGGACTGCGTCCATATCGGGGACGTTAGAAACGCTCCAGTCGCCTCAGGAGTGATGTCGCAACATCTGCGTCGGCGAAGGCCTCCACCAGAGACGGGTCGTGGCGATGTTGTATCTGAGTCTTGTTGTGGCTGGGCATTTTGTCATCATGTGTTTGACGTCTTTCGGCTCCCCATCGTCGCATCCAGTGCAGGTAGGGTATCCACTCCCACGCAGCTGGGCGGCACGTGGAGATGCGCGAACTTCAGGTGGTGCGGTCTCCCCGACCTCGGCCATGAGGGCGTCGGTAGTGTCATTGCTTGCTGCCGTAATTATCTTGTCCAGCACAGTGTACGGCGTGCCTTCCTTGATGAGTGTTGCGACCCCGCCGCCGGCAGTGGTGTTTGCTCGATGGTTTCGACCCGGTCCTTCTTAGAGTGTGACACCCTCGTACCTGGGGGAATCCTTAGGCATCAGCTTGGTCTCCTGTAGGACCACGATGTCCGGCTTGAGGTCGTCCAAGAAATGTCCGCCCTGGGTCCATGTCTGGCGGTGGCGGGGAGGGGGTGGGAGTCGTCCCTGCTGGCGCTCCAGATCGCACTGCGGCGAGGGCCGCGCGGGACCTCCCCTGGCAGCCGTCACAGGACCACTCATCCCCGAGGCGCGCCGCCCTGCCCCGGATTGGAGCCCCTCGCACCTGCCGTGCCACCACTGCGCGCGAGCCCGGCACCGCACCGAATCCGATCCGACGTTGCCGCTGCATCTTCTGCATGGGCAGGTCGGACGGGGGCCTGGGTTCGTCTCTATATTCCTGGCTTGTATCAGCATAGCGCGGTACGCGTAGCTACCAAGCTCTGCTCGCAAAAATCCTACCTGGGCATTTGCGTGACATCGTCGCCGAGGCGAATCCGGTGTGGTTGGCGGCCGTTTGGTTGGCCAAGCGGATGAGCGACCGGCGTAACGCCGGACCACCTGTCCGGGTGCCGCGCCGTCCAGGGAAGACGCAGTCCGGGTCGAAGGCGGACGCCATCGGTCCAGCCGCAACCTTTTGTCGCATGCCTTACCGTCATTGTGTATTAAATCAAGACGAAATAACATCATTCCTTCGTTTTTTTACTTGTTGTACTGGGTTCTACCCGGGCACGCAGGAGTACTGTGGGAAGTATTCCAAGGAAGACATATCGAAGGCGTGATTCCACGGGGACGGGAAGACACGCGAGCGGTGAAAGATTGGGCAAACCGTGGTGTCGGATGCCAGTCAATTTTAACAGAGCGGAAGATAGCTCCGTTCATGTGTCCAGATAGCTGCCTTCAGGTCGTGAAGGGAAGATGGCTCCGTTCAGGTGTCGAGGTAGCTGCCTCCAGGTCGTGAAGGGAAGATGGCTCCGTTCAGGTGTCCAGGTAGCTGCCTCCAGTCGCGAAGGGACGTGGCTCCGTTCAGGTGTCTAGGTAGCTGCCTCCAGGTCGTGAAGGGAAGATGGCTCCGTTCAGGTGTCCAGGTAGCTGCGTCCAGGTCGTTCTATCGTCGGTGCCATTGGCCTCATCACGGCATTGTTGCATGCAGTGGTGGCATAACGAGATGGATACAAGCTTATTCTCTTCCGAACACACGCCACGGCCGACCAGCATCATTGGATCGTTCAAGTTTCGCCTCCTCTGATGCCACACGAGCCGAAGCTGGCGCTGATTTGGCCAGTGTACTGCAGTGTCCGCCGCCGCCCGCCGGCCGTCCTCTCTGACGCGCTCCGACTCCTCTCAGTTCTGCCACCGCACGATCAACCAAGAGGAGGAGATAGCGCACAAGATGCTCGGTGTCCAGTTTACCGACCAGCTGGAGACGCTGAGGAAGCTCATGTCGAACGCCCTCTACTCGCCCGACATACACCAGGTGAGCTCATGTCAGCGCTTTCGTAGAGCGATAGCTCACTTGAGCTACTGAGGCAGAACTCGCAATGGTTCCGGTAGTAGAGTGTGCGAAGTCTGTTTAGATACAGGCTTGAGGCATGTGTCCATCGATTACTTCGATCATAGATATGGCCACCTGGGTGATCAAGGTGGAGGCATGTGGTTAGACTTTTGGAACGAAGCCATTCTCTGTTGCCATTGCCAATATCTTGTCTCTGATAGCAGGATGGAGGTGGCGTATAGAGTGGTTTGTAGCGATTCATTTCGTTGTGCCTTTGATTCCAGTGGCTCACTCCCGATGGATTTCGGAGTTTGATAGCTCTGGTTGGGACGAATGGCCAGGGAGTCGGCACCAGCGCCATCTCTGTCTGGGTGCGTAACTGCACCGACCTCGACCTTCCTGCCGAGGAGCAAGAGAAGCTCGACCAAGCCATCAACCAGCTGTATGAAGACCTCGAGAAAGGTAGGATTGTGAACGAAAGGAAATTACTCCACATTGTAGCTGTCAGGCGTACCAAGATACAGCCTAAGCGAAGTCATTACGCGGATTTGTGGCATTTTGTTCCGTGAAGTGATGTTGTTCGATACCTTTCCATGCAATAATTATGAGGCTAAAGGTGCAGGAGTTAGCGAGTTCACGTTTTTCTACTCCGTGGCCATATGTATGTAAGCTGCTTTTGCGCACGCAACATGTGCTTTTAGCGGAGAAGGCTCATGTATGATTGGATTTCTACAGGGATCTAACAGGCAGAAGAAGGCGGCTTCAGTTTACTTGTTTTTAAAATTCAAATATGTGTTTAGGGGTTTCGCATACACCAACGCATCCACTTCTCATTCCCCACTCCGCTCATCGTGCTAGTTATGAGTTAGACGTGTCAATCCTGTGGGTGGGACGTGCCGGTCCTGTCGATGGGATGTACCGATGCTGTGGGTGGGACGTACCGGTCCTGTTGGTGCGACGTGCCGTTCCTGTGGGTGGGACGTGCCGGTCCTGTGGGTGGGACGTAACAATACGGCGCACTCCCAACAGAGGCCGGATGCTTCCTCAACAACGAGGGCTCGGCGCTGTACCCACTCCAGTCGGCGTGCAACCACAGCTGCACGCCCAGCGCGATGCCCGGCTTTCCGTACGACAACTTCCACCTGGTGATGTCGGCCACGCAGGACATCGCCGCCGGCGAACAGATCTGCGTCAGCTACCTGGACGAGTGTTCTCTGGAGCGCAGTCGACACAGCAGGGCCAAAGTGCTCAGGTCAGTCACAGCAGGGACAAGGTGCACATTTCAGACACCGCAGGGATCAGGTAATCAGGTCGGTCACAGCAGGAACAAGGTGCACATGTCAGACACAGCATGGCGAGGTAATCAGGTCGGTCACAGCAGCGATAAGGTGGACATGTTAGACGCAGCATGGATCAGATAATCGGGTCAGTCACGGCAGGGACAAGGTGCGCATGTCGGACAAAGCAGGGACGAGGTAATCAGATCAGTCCCAGCAGGGATAAAGTGGTCATATCAGACAGAGCAGGGGGTCAGTTATCAGGCCAGACACAACAGGGACAAGTTGGGCATGTTAGACGCAGCAGGGAACAGGTGATCAGGTTAGTCACGACAGGGACAATGTGCGCATGTCGGACACAGCAGGGACGAAGTAATCAAGTCGTCACAGCAGGGATAAGGTGCTCATATCGGACAGAGCAGGGGTTGGTTAATCAGGTCGGACACAGCAGCGACAAGGTGGTACATGTTGGACGCAGCCGGGATCAGTTAGTCAGGCCAGGCACAGCAGGGACAAGGTGCACGGTTCAGCTGAGCGCGCCGTGCCGAGCTGACGCGAACGCTGGCTCATCTCCTGCCTACCCAGTGCCTGTCCGTGTGTTTATGAGCGAGTAACTGCCAAACTGTGAGTGATACAACATCTCGGCACATCACCATCGACGCACTGCCACCGTGGCATCACCTGCAAGACGTCGCGCCAGAGCAAGGTGTCGCCAGATGGTGACGTCAAACGGTACACACGCCCACTTTTGCCTCTCGATCTTTGATTGACATGTGCATTGCAAATAACCATGACGTCATCAAACGGTGTTCAACGAGTGCCTGCCATTATTGTCCTCACCACGTCGTTCATGTCCGTCTTAACGTGCCTAAAGATCGTCGTAAACAAAATGTAGCTAGTGCTAGTCTTAAAAAGATCGGCATGCGTCAGTTTCAATTCACCTGCCAAAACAAACACCATTCGCAAACCCAGGGCTCCCTCGTATCATCATCCACCCTGAAGCTGATGGATCGACGCCGAGGAGCGATTAGGGAGTTTGTACGAGGTTCTAGTCAGTACAGAGATCTAAATCGCACGGTCCACCCGGCAATCCGGCGTGCCACGAGAGACGACATCCAGACCAAAATCTGCGAACAGGGTCCGAATCGACACGCGTCAAGCGCGGAGATTTGTTGTACAGAGGACCCGTAGCGCCGCCAAGCGGGATATTTTAGAAACAGGTATAATGAAGGCGTTAAGAGGAATTGTCTGGACTTGGTTGATGTTTTTAAGACAGTAACTATTTTCCAAGATACTATATTAGTATATGTACATTTTGCATGCTATCTACGCATGGAAATTCGGTACGTAATATTCATACAAGGTAGTAACAATTGTGAAGCATCCCTTGCACATGTTCGCGTGAAATGCCATGTGGCTTAAAGTTGCTCATGGTGCAGCTCGTCCGGCTCAACATAATAGATACAGTTTAACCACGAATTCGTCACTGGAAATTCCAGTCCCTTTTCGTTAATTCTTGTCCCGTCATTTTGGAGGTGAAGCCACTGAAAATGTCAAATAATCGTATAACTGCGTTTCGAGCGAGGTATTTATATATCAAAGAGCATGTTTTATACCCGTCCGCCCTTTCATTTGAAGGATATAATTATAAGCTACCTTAATACGTATAGTAGTAGCAGATATGAAACATTTCACCCCTCTCACTTTTAGCTCAAAAGCGCCTTATCCTGGAACAACATTTATACAGGGCTATTCGGCAGCGTGGTTTCCTTCCATCTGTGTGTTTGTTTGTTAATTGGGTGGTTCTCCACGCACTTTATGCACGATCACGGCTAATGGCACCGCCCACACTGTTTCGCCGGTGGGCCGCGGGATTTGGAAATGTCCCGAGTGGTGCGAGTGTTGAACCCGTGACCCAGAGCTCAATAGTCATAGTTATAGTCCTAGTCGTATATTGAGTTCTCCATATTCATGGCTTTTCGGCACTCGCGTCAATACATGGTTCAATGACAAAAGAGAAACTCGAATTATGAAAAACACTAAATAACGCAAAACGTCAATGGAAAAAGATAAAATGATAAAACTTGCCATCAAATACGCCCCTGAGCATCAACCCTATTATTCCACGTGCTGACCGCCCGATACAGAAAGCTGCGCCTCGCAGCTTCCGTATTAATGCGGGGCAGCTCTAATTTATTCGCGTCAGTTCCTCGAGTGCTCCTACTGGATATTTCGGAGCGGAACTTAATACTGTTAGCCAATGTAAGGGGGTCAGATGTTGCAAGCATCACCTGTCGCTACTCTTCGCCCGCGACCAATCGGCGTGAGAGATTGGCGACGCTATATGACTCAACGGTCGACGTGTCGTAAAACCAATAACCAACCAACAGATGTTGCAAGCAGTCTTCCAACCATGGCCAAATCGCGCTCCTGTGCGTCGATGGTGATGTGCCGAGATGTCGTATCACTCACAGTTTGGCAGTTCCTTGCTCACAAACGCACGGACAGGCACCCAGTACCCAGAGCTCAACACCTTAACCACTCGGCTATCACTTCCCTCCTTCCATCAGTAAGTTGGTACTTGGGCACCCATATTGATTTCTGGCTCGCATGTGTTGGTGGCATATTTTGGTGGGGTATGGTGCATAGTAGGGACGACGTTTCGCCGTAATCATTAGGGGTACCCCAATGAATAGCAAGCGCACTGGCAAGGTGGGGTTAAAAATTGTCGCCCTTTCATATTTTTCCGAAAACGCCATGATCGAAACGGGCCAGGGATCTACTCTGCCGGATAGGTGTAAATGAGCTTAAGCAGTTTAAACTCAATTTGATTGATTGTGCGCCAGTATACCATAGGGTTTAGCGTGGAAATGATTCGGAAGGGGGGAGGGCGCTCTGGGCCTCCAAAATGTATCGGAAGTTCCACCCTCGATCAATACCAAACAACATCGGTTCCGCCGCGGCAAAACTGTGCAGGGAATATTTGCGGTTGTAGGTGCATTATTTCCATGCAACGCCCATGGGCGTAGTGCTAGACTTAACAAAATATTAAGACATCTGTCCAACACCGAAGGTGGCGGAAATCATTCCAGGCACATTGTTTAACGTTTCAAATGTAAATATCTGCCGGTAACGTTGGCGTTGGCGGCCCATCGAAGTTCACGGACTGGTTTCGGATCCGACCGATTCGTCGGTGGCGGGCGGCCGGTTCGCGGCCGACGCGCCAAATGGTGGATGAGTACCAGAATGTAGTTGCAGAAGACAAATCGCAAAGTGACAATATTTGCAGTACATCAGTGCAAATGTCAATGAAACGGACATAGAAAGACAAGCTAACTTTAATTAATGAACTTCGCAGCACATTTTCTGGAGATAAAGTCGCATATATTGTAACTATATTCCTCGCGGATATACTAGTGAGCATGCGGGCGCGCTTAACGCAAACGCGTATTTCGTAGTTCTTGAATGTTATCAAGAACCTACCAGTTTTCTTTCTTTAACTGGAGATCCCCGATGTCCGCATTACCATTGAGTCTGGCGCGTATCGCACCGTTTGGCGAAAAATACGTGCATTGGTGAGCAGTAAAGGTGCAGGTCAGCGGGTGTGGCCGAACACATCTGTGGACCATCTCAATGACTACTTTGTGTCAGACCTAAAGTGGCGGCTGAGATTGCCCGTCAGTCAGTGGGTCCTGACGCTGTCTGCCTCCTCCCCATGTCGGGACCTGCGCCTTTACTGTAGCTCCTGTCGGCTTAGGAACACTACGGCGCATGCTGGCTGCTATGCGGAGCACCGCTGCGCGCGGCTCTTATGGTTTGCAATGGGACACTCAATGCGGCTTTCTCAGCTGCTGGTGACGTCATCCTGCACATTATCGACACATGTCGCATCCAATCCGACGTCCCCGACTGCTGGAAATACTCCATTATCCGCCACATCCATAAATTTGGCAACCTATCAAATCCATATGGTCGCAAAATGGCCAACGTAGTCGACGCGCCCTAAATACTAATCCACCATCACCATTAGACCCATACAACTTTAGGCCCATATCCATCGTTCCGGTCAACACCAAAGTGGTAGAGCGTGTGCGTGTGGTACAGCAACAGCTCTACTAATATCTATCCAGAAACCATCTCTCATCCTCTCAGCACGGCTTCCGCCCACACCACTCGACGAAAGCCGCGCTGGTGACCGTCTTCGACCACATGCTTTCCGCCACCGACAGCGGGGAAGTCACCCTTGTGTATCATCGATTTAAGTAAGTGCTTCAAAGTTATTGATCATGTTATCATCATCAGTTATTGATCCCTCCGCAAATTACAGCTCCATGAAGTCGACAGCACCTAATTGTTCTAAGTGGTTATATCAGACGCAGCAGGGATGAGATAATCAGGCCAGTCACAGTAGGGACAAGGTGTTCAGGTTAGCCACGAAGTCGCGGTGGGACGAAGGTACCCAGGCCAATACCTCAGTCGCAACAGATCGCAGGTGCTGAATTCAATTCGGCTTTTGAACGTAACCGTTGGCCTCAAGAGTGAAGAGATATCGCAAGACGCCTGACATATCGATATCTTCTCACACTTGAGACTGATGATGACGCCCACATGCTGAGCTCCCTTAAACCCAAATAATCAATAAATCAATCAATAAAATGCTGAGCTGTTCTTATACGAGTCTCTATATCAGCGGTTCTTCATCACGTGCTGAGAGGTGCCGTGTCGTCCGTCAGCACCACGCGGTGGTGAAGTGACCATGTCGTATGAGCAGAAGTGGGGCTCAGTGGAGCTGAAGTGCCAGCAGTGGGCCGTTGATTGTCAGCCACTCGACGGTGGAATTTTGTCTCGGGTATTGCAGACTAGCAGATACGAGGCAGTACCGGCAGGATCGGTATCGTTGGAGGGCAGTGCGGCCAAATTCGTTTTCAGTCGGGTGGCGAATGTAAAAAAACAGATTTTTTTTATCAGAGGTAAGTAAAGTGTAAAATGGTACATATGCAAACTATATACAAGTCAATAATCCCATTTTGTTCTGCTTAGTGTTCTGCTAAAACTGAAGGAATTTAACGTGAGCTGTATACTGTATATCATGTATTTCTTTCTTTTTTATCTCAAATTTGGGAACAATGTGGTGATTTTGGATGTTGTAGTGTAAGTAAAGACAATTTTTACTCTTGAAAAATAAGAAATACAAATTGTGGGCAATATTTTGAAAAGGAGATGGCCTCGGCCTGATATGGCACTTTCCCCATGGGTCATAACGCTACCCACGGCACGTCGTTAGACCGGTAAGTGCCAAGGAAACACTCTGGGCAGTGTTTCGTACACATATGAGAAGCAAAACTGTTCAAATTTGGAGAAGGAATTGCAACTTTTCCCTCCTCCGTGGCACCTAAGCAAGATTACCGTGACACCGGGACAGGATCCCCGCAGTGTGCCAAATTCATTTTCAGTTAGTTTGGCGTCGGGTGCTACTAAAAATGTCACCTCTTTCCCATCAAGAATGTGGGTTTGATGCATGTTCTTTGCGTATTTCTTGTATATAGTTACACAATAAAATTAACGTGATGTGTATTTGCAATACCAAGATTTCAACGCAACGGTATTACTGCCAGTTATATCACCATTTGTAGTATGCAACTAATTTGGCAGCGAGAAAGATGCGAATAACAGCGAGTATGTTGGCTTAAGTTTAGATTGTTTCCGTTCTGCGTCTTTCTACACCCATATTTCTGAATTTTCGATACTGTGTCCCCGTGACACCGTGACAAGATGCCCGCGACGCCTTAGGTTGGTTCCCGTGACACCAGGAGAAGATCTCCGCGACGCCTTAGGTTGGTTCCCGTGACACCAGGAGAAGATCCCCGCGACACGTAAGGTGGGTTCCCGTGACACCAGGAGAAGATCTCCGCGACGCCTTAGGTTGGTTCCCGTGACACCAGGAGAAGATCCCCGCGACACGTAAGGTGGGTTCCCGTGTCTCCCGGGCAAGATCCTCATAACACGTAAGGTGGGTTCCTGTGACTCCTGGACAATATCCCCATCGCACGTAAGGTGGGTTCCCGTGTCTCCCGGGCAAGATCCACATAACACGTAAGGTGGGTTCCCATGACTCCTGGACAAGATCCCCATTACACGTAAGGTGGGTTCCCGTGACGCCTAGACAACCTCCCCGTGACACGTAAGGTGGTTCCCGTGACGCCTAGACAAGATCCCCATGACACGTAAGGTGGGTTTCCGTGACGCCTGCACAAGATCTCCATGACACAAGGGTACCGTGATGCTTGAACAAGATCCCCATGACACGCAAGGTGGTTTCCCGTGACTTCTGGACAAGATCCCCATGACACCTGAGGTGCGTTCCCGTGACGCCTGGACAAGCTCCCCATGACACATAAGGTGGGTTGCCGTAACTTGAGCGCCGTGCCAGTGACCTGCGGACACCCTGCCGACCTGACGGCGCTGTTTCACAGGAGCAACTACTTGTTCAACTGCCAGTGTGAGCGGTGCCTGGCCGAGGCCCATCAGCCAGACGTCACCAGCGAGGAGGACATGGACGAGGAGGAGGAGGAGCAGGACGGCGGGGAGGACTGCTGACGGCGTCGGACCCGCGGCCGCGGCCACTGCCACCACGGCCGGACTTGTCAGACTTAATGGCAGCACAGACTGCTGGGTCCCCTGGGGGGGGGGCACCCATCCGCCACCGCCGCCGCCGTCGTCGCCGCCGACCGAAGTCTCATCTCTCGATGGTCAGACAATTGCCACGGCACTTCAGACGCCATGGTCACCTGCAGCAGCGCCCGGATGGCCCGAGGCGGACACGGACGTGACGGTGACGTCACACAGGGGCCGATGACGTGGCACAGGGAGCGGTGGCGCCAGCCAGGGCCGGACCGGTCTCCGGTGTTGCGGAGGTACACCGAGCCGACGTCTCAGGCCCGAGTGTTGCCCAGTCGACTGTGATTTGGGGACCGGCCGCCTAGCACTGCGCGTCCAGTGAGGGCGGGGCGACACATATTCGCCAGGTTGCTCATCTGAGGGCCGGCAGGTGTGTGTGTGTGTGTGTGTGTATGTGTGTATGTGTGTGTATGTGTATGCCGGACGATGGGATGTCTGACTATACGCACGTATTGCTATGTAATGTTTTGCACGCTATCGGCTATTGGGCAGTACTAATGTCCACGAGACGTATTGATGTGTTGAGGTAGCTTCTCAGGTCAACGAAAGCCCACTCTTGTGTTTCTTCGCGTTCCGCAGGTACGTCAACTTTTCCTGGCGCGATGCATCCCAGCCCACCAGCTTCAAGTCCCTCCATCCTCTTTGGAGCCCCGGCAATGCAATCGATTTGGGTTTGAGAACCCAAACCCTATCACATTCAGCCCTATCCATGTGGACAAAACTAGTATTCCTTCTCCTTGACCCAGCCTTTACCCATGTGGTTCTGCTAGGATGCTGTATAACAGTCGTCAGATGGATTCCGTTGAGACCAAGCGATCACTCTACCTGCTATTGCGTCGTGATGTGAGCTGTAATTGTTGTGCCAGACCGGGTGCGCTGACTGTAGACTCGGAACGAAGGATGTGTGTGACTGCTGCAGTGTTAGATGCCTGCCAGAACTGTCGATGGCCATAAACTGCATGTTGAGTGTCCACCCTTTTGCAACCGGCTGTTGGCCAGAACGACAGTACAGTCCGCCATTGGCGTGTCGCCCCGTGTCTCCATCTGGGACGCTGTGAAATGTGCATGCATCTAGTTACCGATACGTCATGCCAGTGACATTGGAGCAGAAGTGTGGTTGCCACTTGGAGGCGAAAAGCTTCCTTAGCAACGGCGCAAGTCTGTTCAATTTCTTCGATTATTGTGCACACGTGTGTCACTTTGTATACTTTTGGAGGGGCACGTGCCCTTCCAATGCTAAATTATGCCCGCCGAAAGTTGAGTCGGACATCTTCAGAGCGCCCCCTTCACGGCTCCGTTCCCCGCTCAGCACTTTTTCGAGTACGCAGACAAGATCTTCTAATGTCGTGATTTAGCCTCAATTTGTCCTAACTGAACTTAATGTTACCATCATATTATGACATATGATACGATACTCCTTATACACTAAATTCCGACAACAATGCTCGTTTACATCGATGAATTGATTCACAGAGCTGGAGAATGTCTTATTCACATGTGATATAATCAAATCGCCGTAGCACACTTTACTGAGCGTATCGCCCACGCGCCATATTGTGTTATCACTGCTTTATCGGGTCACGGGGCCGTTATCTAAAGCCAAGGCCATCGGCATGCAAAAGGGCCCCTCGTATCAAACAAAATAGTTACACGTGCGGTGGTAGTGGCGGATTGCACGTGTATTCACACAACGTACAATGGAGTGCAAATGCAATGCAGTTCTACATTATTCGTGAAATTAGGTTGAATATATCACTTTCTGACCACTGAATGGACATCCCTTCCAGAGAAGTGGCGACTGGTGCTACTTGATGAGTCTTTGTGATGCCTTGATGTCTAATTTCTATCAGTATCTCGCTGATAAGTTATTTGATGGTGGAAATAAAATTGTCACCTTCGTTTGACAAAAGAAAATGCAATATGAATTAATTCAATCAATTCAATATGAACTATGAATCTCGCTGATAAGTATCATGCTCATACTCGCCATTGCTGATCATGATGCACTTACATCTCTAACACAATTGAGAACATCTCTTAACACAATTCCAGGTAAGAGGATTACCTATGATGTGGTCTGCCATACAATATCAGTTGGTAAGCATAGACATTTTCTATCGTTATCGTTAAAATAGTTATCACTAAGTTAGGTATCAGGCAACACGCGAAAAAGGTACACGTATGAGTACGCTGTTGGATGAACGTTGTGTTGGAAGAACGTGTTCAGCGACATCGCTTCCATAGACAATTTCGACCTCCTACTATACTTGTTTCGACATATCACACCTAACGAAAAACCATTATTGTAACACTGATACAATGGGCATGCTCAGACAGTTCAATTGGGTAATCATGTGGTCTATTTATTGGGTAATCATGTGGTCTATTTATTTGGTCTATTTATTGGGTAATCATGTGGTCTATTTATTTGTTTGCATTCGTAGGTCCTTGGTAAGCGTCATCACCGTTATCATGGTCACATCATGACCGTATGTTATACACCGTAAGTCGTCACTATGACGTCAGGGTGTGGGTCGTCTCCGTGACATCAGTGTGGGTTGTCTCCGTGACATCAGTGTGGGTTGTCTCCGTGACGCCAGGGTGGGTGGCCTCCGTGGCGTCAGTGTGTGGGTCGTCTCCGTGACGTTAGATTAGGTTGTCTCCGTGGCGTCAGTGTGGGTCGTCTCCGTGACGTAAGATTGGGTTGTCTCCGTGGCGTCGGAGTGTGGGTCGTCTCCGTGACGTTAGATTGGGTTGTCTCCGTGACGTCAGAGTATGGGTCGTCTCCGTGACGTTAGATTGGGTTGTCTCCGTGACGTAAGTGTGAGTCGTATTTTGGTCGAGGCACCCTAAAACTCAAATAACTAACTCAGTGTGAGTCGTCTCCGTGACGATGCGGCGGCAGCAGCTGCTACTGTCCATCGTCTCTGACGACGTTGTCGACCTATGCAATGTCATCCATCTATTGGACCGCTAAAGCACAGGCCGTCCGCCGACACTGAACATTGAACCGCTACGGAACGAGCCGTCCACCGACATTGGACCTCCACGGCACGAGCCGTCCGCCGACATTGGACCGCCACGGCACGAACTGTCCCCCGCTGCCGTCACTGTTCGCCGCGGCCGTCACTGTTCGCCGACGGCGTCCCCGTCGATGAAGCGGCGCATGTAGCCGTTGACCAGGTCGGGACACTCCATCATGACCCAGTGCGAGGCGTCCGCCACGAAGCGCACGGTGAAGTGGTCGGCGTAGCGGGCCGGCATGGTGGCCAGCAGTGGGCTGAGCGCCGGGTCGTTCTCGCCCCACACCACCAGCAGCGGACAGACGATGCGCGGCGGCGGGCCGGGCGACGGCGCGGCGGCACCGGCTCTGAGCGCCTGCCGGTAGTAATCGACTGGCGGTGTCAGTGCCCCCTGCTGACCGAGTGTGTACTTGAATGCGTCCAGCAGCTGCGGCGGGTAGTGGTGGCGCGCCGCCGCGCTCGACGCGAAAATGGCGCCCAGCACGCTGAAGTCATCCAGCCGCAGCATAGCCTCGGGCAGCCAGGGCAGCTGGAACATGAAGATGTACCAGGAGCGGAGCAGCTGGCCCAACGACGTCTGCAGTAGACGTCCGAACGCCTGCCGGGCAGAGGTGTCGCTGTGACAGGTGAAGATGTGTCTGGCGTGGCAGATGGCGTTGCCGGATGTGACAGGTGGCGCAGTATCAGGTGTGTTAGCGGCCATGCTGCATCAAGTGGCAGGGATGACAGGTGGTGCTGGAAGAGGCGGCGGAACGTATGAGGCGCTGCTCCCTCCTTGCGCGAGCAAGAGGGCGTCGCACTCCCTTGGTGAACTAAAATAAAGCTGCTTACTCTCCCAAGTTTCTTAAAATAATAAATGCTGAAAGCTATGCGCTGTATGCCAACAGTTAGGCTAGGTGGGTACCGTTACAACATAGGTTGATATTTGTTGTGCTCATTTTATTACTAGGTACCTACTCCTAGTGATTGAAATGAAATTATTGCTCCCGTACACCGCATAATCTGCTCGGCAACACCGCTAGAAATTAACTAAACGTGGTCTTGTTTATGTCCCTAAAGTTAGCAACAGCCACAGCGGAGGGGTCCAGCAGACAGCTCCAGCAACAAGCAACCATGCCAACTAAATTATTGTTATGTGGTAGAATTATGTAGCTATAAATGATAAGGTATTGCAGAACAAGTCACAGATGGATGCATGGCTATATCAATTTACTTCATGGCACGTATTTAGTTACAATCGGTGCTTGCTGCTGGAGCCGTGCTATGCTACAGGAACAAGCACCGATTGTAACTAGCTTTGTGATCCACATCGTCGACGCGCCATAAAGCCTCCCCACCGATTGTATTTAATTTCATGCTAAGGAGTAAATTTACATCCCCATGCACTCATCTATGACTTGTTTTCCAATACCTTGTCATTTATAGCGACATAAACCCGTTGAATAACATTAATTTAGTTGACATGTTTGTTTCTGGGGCTGTCTTTTGGAGCCGTCTGCTGTGGCTGCTGCTAACTTCACGGAATTTATTATATGCTAAGTATATTACTTCGCTCAACTGGCTCACAAAGACGGCTTGCCCCTCCACTGCAGTGAAGGGGGAAGCCAGAGCACAGCCATCACTGCTTTCGTGCACACGTTCACTACAGGCCAGTGCACTCGCCTACAGTGGGCGACATAGACGAGCGCAATGATGATTATCTGATTTAAACTAGGTCCAATGCAAATATTACGTTTTTTCGTCATCATTTAGCAACCTATATTGTATTAATTAAAATGGTAATTTAACATATATTGCACATCGAGGCACAGCCAAGAAAGGGGACCGGAGGCCCGCCCCTTTCACCAATGAAAATACACTAGATCGAGGAATACATTTTATGATTTGCACGCCAAACGAAGAATTTTCGGCGCTCCGAAAGCAGTTTTAGTGCAGTGGGATTTTTTGGTCGGCCAACCTCACGAAAAGTAAAGTACGAAAAGTAATCGGGCTGTACCCGATTGCATAAGATCATGACAAGTCCATGGTAACGGTCCAACCTATCTTCTGCTCGTCGTTATACATGCAATATACGTACAGATAATGATTCCCAACATATGTGGCGTACTTAAATGTATTGTGCTATGCGATGATTGATGATAGACGATACTTCAAATCTCCATCACCATGCAAAATAGAATCAGCCGCTCCTGAACTGCGTGCTAGCCATAAGTACTTGTGACAAACGTGTCGGTGTTGAATCATTGTAGTAGTATGATTAGCGTAGAAGTCAAACAGAAATGACATTCAGTTGCGCATACCTTTTCAGTTTTCTTTTTCTTTTGCAAAGTGAGCGCACAAATGTTGTAAGCAACTACACACCCCCCCCTTGGCTGCTGCTCTACTTGTCAGAAACTACAAACACATTGCCCAACTTCCGAAAGTACAGCGCCAACCTTGATGCTATACGTTCCGCCGCGCCTGGGTGCTGGGTTAGATAGTTCTGTCAACATAGCTGATGTGTGCAAGTGCAGTGCGCCATAATAATCTATACTCAGTTTTGGAATGACTTGACCATCACCACAAGCCATTCTATCGGTTACCAGAGGCACAGCAACCCCCACCTCGTTAGGAAGCGAAGATCAAACTAGATCAAAGAAGAAATTTTGAGATTTTCACCGCGCGAAATCAAAAGTTTGGCGCGCCACGCGCGCCGGAAACCTCTGTTCCATGTCCTGTTTTTTTTGGCGGCCCCCTTAAGAAAATCCTGGCTGCGCCACTGCTGGCCACCTGCATGGTTCATTCGAGAAGTACCGGTCAGCGCGGCGGCATCGAGCCGTATCTTTTGCTGTTTATAAAAATTCAGAAAGTAATAAGTCACCACATGGTGAATCGGACCGTCTTCCTGTTCTTTGAAATGTGAAATCGACGTGCCAGACCAGCCACACAGCGGAGCATAGACACAGCAGCCAGATAAAGGTGAAAACGGACCAAGTCGGATTCATACACCCATGTCGGTAACGGAGTTGCGATGTTTGATGTTTGCAATTATGCACTGAGTGTAAAGTTGTCAACGATTCGGCGATTGCCTATTCAAATCGATATATGCCACAAAGGGAGGGCGGCACAGCGCAGGCTAGGGGTATCGTCCCGCTCGTCCCCGTCCACCAGTGATGAATGCTCTTACGTCCGCGTGGGGTGCGTTCAGAATGATGAGCTTCTCGACCATGGTGGGTCGCAGTTCAGCCATGCGGTAGGCGATCAAGCCGCCCCAGTCGTGTCCGGCGACCGTGCATGATTGTCTGCCCAGCGCCAGCACCAGCTGCGACACGTCCTCGGCCACCAGGTCCTTGGCGTAGTGCTGCCGACCAACCGGCTTGTCCGACTCGCCGTACCTGTCGCGCATCACACAGCAGACAGGGTCAGAGCGAGAGCGAGAGCGAGAGAGATAGAGAGAGAGCGAGAGATAGAGATAGAGAGAGAGAGCGAGAGCAAGAGATAGAGAGATAGAGGGAGGGAGAGAGACGGAGAGACAGAGAGAGAGAAAGAGAGCCGCAGTTATCGATATCAATGATGTGTCAACATTACTGTGGGCGCTGCCGACATTTGTCAATAGTTGCCGAAGTTGTTTGACTTTGACTTCCTGATAAACCAATCTAAAGCGGTCCTTATCGAGCATCCACGTCAGTTAACACCAGGCCCGTAGCCGGCCAGCCAAACACGTAGTCAACCGAAACCAGGTCCGCAGCGGCGGCCAAAACATTGTCAGGGGAGCGTGGTGCACAGCGAGCCGAAATATCGCCGGAGAGCATGGTGCACAGTCAGCCGAAATATGGCCAGGGAAGCACGGTGCACAAGTCACTTCTAATCCGATTTTATCTTGAGCACACCAATAGGCGCTGTTCTAAGGAAGTTGGGAACATGGTTTGCTGGGGTGGGCACGTGCCCATAGTACGCCAGCTTGGCCACGGGCCTGTTTGAGACGGCCCACTAAGTTGTCCGGGCAAAGATTCCATAAACTTTACAGTTTCTTCGCAGCTTCGCAATTGTAGCGTTAGTTTTATGATGCTTGCGTCAGTCGGCAGCGCTGAAGAGTAGGTGAGTTGGTCACAGTGAGTTGTGAGGCGTGCCAATACATGGAGGTCATTTGCACCGCATGTAGGCTGTTAGTTTGGCCTCTGCAACCAAAGTACAAGGCATTTACATTTTACGCAAAGGAACCCATTAGGTTTGGGGCCGATCGCAGGGGAGGGGTGGGGGCACTGGGGGCAGGTGCACCCACAGGGAAAGCGGCGCTTCTCCGACTGGAAAAAGATGCCCCTCCAGAACGTTCGAGTACACCCCCATCTCATGAATTTTTCAGCCGAAGGCATCCATCTGAGTAGAAAAGGCCCGTCCCCCGATACAAATTCTTGGGTCGGCTCCTGCAATGCATTAATTTGTGTTTGTGCATGTCCGGGTGGCACGGTGTTTATGTGGAGGGTAGCCATGGTAGATATTCGTCAAGGTTATCACTATCAGGTTGGTGGATGGATCGTCTCCAAACATCATTCGGTGTTTATACTGATTTTATTTTAGCCATCCGCGAGATAATATTGTGCATAGGAAGTGAGGTAAAAACATGCAGGTAAGCTGAGCCACCCAATATATCTTATGATTATATGATGCCATTCAAAAACATCTGGGGGATTCGAGGACAAATCGGCCAGACAAAGGAAAGGGTGATTGTCCACCCTCATGTCTCAGATTTTGAGCAAAATTGGTGTATGGAGTTATCTCATGCCTTGAATCCACCTGTGCAAATTTTACTTCGATCAGGTCAACGGTTCAGGAGTTATAGCCTCGTGACATTTCTGGAAGGTTGCTCTGTAAGGTTATGTTCGGTGGCCGATAACTAAGTTAATTATCAGTCAAAATATAAATATCCAGACACTTTTGAACTCGCAAAGATTTACGGAATCCAATTCTGGCAATTTTTGTAATATGTGATGAATAATAAAAGAGTTACCCCATGACCTCAGGTCACGTGACCTCCGGTAACCTCGATGCCCGTTAATGTTTTTTTTTTATTGACAGAATGGAAGGACCATGTTTTGGCTTGATATATAGCAAATAAAAAATGGGCGTTTTTCCTATGAATCCTAATTTGGAGAGCGCAAACTTTGCCATATTTGAATTGTTTCGAGGATTGAGCTACTAACTCGGCCGTCCCTCCGTCCAATATCGAGATGCAGTTTGATAACACATACCAGCGCGTTCTCTGGCATTGTGTGGATGATGGACGGTTTTAAAAGTAGTAATGCGCAAAGTTGTATAATATTCATCAATTCAACAAACGATAACGGGGGATTTATAGGACAAATCGACAAGGCAAAGGGGCGATTGTCCACCCTCATGTCTCAGAATTTGAGCAAATTATTAATGCATAGGGTTATCCTATGCCCTGAACCCTCCTGCTAACATTTTATTTCGATTACGTCAACGGTTCAGGAGTTATAGCCTCGTATATTTCTGGAAGGTCACGCTGCAAGGTTACGCTCGGTGGCCGATAACTATGTTAAATATTGTTCAAAATATAAAGGTCCAGACATTTTTCAACTCGCAAAGTTTCAAAGGATCCCATTCCGGTAATATATTTATATGTGATAAGTGATTGAAAAGTTACCCCAAGACCTCAGGTCACGTGACCTCCGGTGACCTCGATGCCCGTGAAAATTTACTTTTGACACGATGGAAGGACCATATTTTTGCTCACATATAACGAATATTTTTGCTCACGTTTTTGCTACAAATGTTCGTTTGGAGAGCGCAAACTTTATCATATGTGAAGATTATCGAGGTTTCAACTTCTAACTCGGCCAGGCCGGGCTGTCAGCAAAGCCCGAGCCAAGAAAGGGCCCCTGACTTGATGGACAGGGTCCAAGCGCTTGAAAAGGGCCCTCCGGCTTGCCGAAAAGGCCCTGGGTCGTCAAAGAGGGCCCCTGAAATGACGGAGGGGCCCTAGTTGCCGTAGGGGATCTCGGGCCGTCAAAAAGGGCCCTTGGGCCGACGGAAGTGGCTCAAGCTGTTGAAAGAGGGCCTCCGGTCTGACAGGGGAGGCCCTGGGTCGCTAAAGAGGTCCCTGCGCCGACGAAGAGGACCCCTAGCCGTTGGAGGACGCGGGACCGTCGGGAAGAGGCCAAAGCCGGCATGAAGGGAACCGGGCCCGCACAGGGGCCCATTGCAAGATAGAGGAGGCCCAAGCTTTTAAAGAGGAGATTCCGACCGGACCGAGAGTGAGCTGAGCCATGAAAGAGGGTATCTGAGCCGACGGATGGGCCGGACGTGCAGAACCACTGGGTCGGCTTTGGTTCACGCTGATGGAGAGGATCTCAGAGGTGACAGCGGGCCTCAGGCCGATAAAGAGACCCCCGAACTTCTGAGGCGATCTTAGTAAAGCGGAGGGTTCCCGGTGCTACGTAAAGGGCTCCTAAGCCCATGGAGGGGCCCGGGCTGCTACGCAGTAGTGGCGTTTCCAAGGGGTGAAGGGGTACCCGCTCCCTGTCGGGTCCAATGGAGCCCTCCAGGCGACTGCCCTGAGGGGCAGAAATATAGCCTAAGAAATGTTTAAGTACATTTAATAGCTTGCGTGGAAAGTGCCCTTGACACATGAAGAGGTCCACCCGGAGGGCTAGCAAGGGCCATGAAGACAAGAGAGGACCCGCCCGCAGAGCTGGAGTGCCTATATCAGCTGGAAAGGGCAGTCTCAGCTGGTATTGACCCCTAACGGCTGATGAATATACAGGCACGTGAGGTTCTGAGAAGGCTGGGATGTTCTTTGGATCTGAAAGGGCACCTGAGGGATCAACAGGACCCATGCGAGCTGAAGAGGAGTAGTGAGGGCCCATCTCAGATCTGAAATTCCCTGAGATGAGAGCTAGACAGGACTATTGGGAACTGTGATGGGTCCTTGCAAGCAGGAGAGGGCCTTGAGTGATGCAGAGGATCTCCTAAGAGTCAGAGAGGACTGGACTGGGATTCTTCTGATGTTGAGAGCGGCCCCTAATGGATGAACAGGGCCACCCGAGAGGAAAAACTCCCTGTTGGCTGGCAATTGAGGTGAGGAATACCGAGGGCCATCCTCAGAGCTAGAATGCTCTTGAAACCACGAGAGCTGTCGATAACTAGGAAGGAACCCTAGCAGCATGAGAAGGCCCTTGAGGGCAAATAGAGTTCCCTGAGAGCTAAGAAGAGTCCCTGGGTCAATGATTGTGAGGAATACTGAGGGCCAATGTCAGAGCTAGAAAGACTGTCAAGGACTGGGAAGGGCCCCAACAACTAGAGAGGACACCTGACGACTGGAAATGGTCACTGAGTGCTAGAGGGGACTGGATTGGGATGCCCAAGAGGCTTGGAAGGGGTCCCTATGAGCCGAACAGGGCCCCCTGCGATCTAAAGATTCCCTAAGGGCTAGCGATCGTTGTGAGGAATACTGAGAGCCAATTCCAGAGCTAGAATGTCATTGCCAGCCCGAAAAACTTGAGGAGTAGGGAGGTCCCGTGAGAGCTAGAGCGGACCGGACTGTGATGCTTCTGAGGCTTGGGAGGAACACTGGCTAAGGGGAGTTCCGAGAGCTGACGATGTTTGCGAGAAATTGTGAGGCCTGTCTCAGAGCTGCTTTGTCACGAAGGAAGAGGTGGAGAAGGTCACTGCGAGCCTCGTAGGTCGCTTTACGAAAGCTCTCGCCGTCAAGGGAACACACAAATTTCACAAGTTTTCGCCTGCTGATATTACGACTGTTTTGGTACATGTATTGTCGAACGGCGAGGGACGTCCCATGAAAGTGTCACGATAGGTGGATAAAGACAAGCTAGACACGAGAAAGAAAAAATTGTTGCACATATGAAGCATGGCTTGTTACCGCAGCTACTTGCAGATTTGTGTGTTGATCTGTCTTTGGGCATATAGCAAAAACTTTGGATCATTTCCATGCCCTCAAATATGCAAACGATACTTCGATGCACTTCTGTTTGGTTATTGGGGCTTAAGGGCGCATCGACTGCAGTAGCCGTGCAGCGCCCATCGATGCACTTCTGACGGGGCATGGTTGTGACGTGACCTCCTTATTTCTCAGTTGGATGCATGTTTGTTCTAAACATATAATGGTTGTGTAACCATGGTGTATGCATTGCCCTCATGAATCCCTACGGATCGTGTTTTCTGTGAGAATACAAGCATTAACAGATGTCAGGAAGTGTTCTCGGCGAACTAAATTGAGACGCATTTACTCAGCGAAATAACTGGATATAACAAAACGCTGGATATAACAAATCTTATATAGATAACTGGATATTGGAAGTAAATAAGTACATTAGAAAACATAAATACACACAATGCCAGAGAACACGTTGCTACGTGTTATCAAACCGCATCTCGATTTTCGACGGAGAGACTACCGAGCTAGTAGCTCAATCTTCGAAAGACTTCAAACGTGGTAAAGTTTCCGCTCTCCAACTAAGGATTTATTTTAAAACGCCTTTTGTTTGTGCTATATATCAAGCCAAAACATGGTCCTTCCATTCTGTCAATAAAAAAAATTCACGGGCATCGAGGTAACCGGAGGTCACGTGACATGAAGTCATGGGGTAACTCTTTTTTTTCATCACATATTATAAATATTGTCAGAATTAGATTCCTTGAATCTTTGCCAGTTCAAAAATTTCTCGATATCATTAATAATTAAATATAAATAGAAGAAGAAAAGAAAATAAAAATATATTTAAAAAATTTTTTAAGGGGGGGGGGGGGGGGGGGGGGGGGGGGGGGGGGGGGGGCCCTCTTTTTTTGTGGTGGGCCCTTCCTAATGTTTGGTTTTTGGGGGGGGGGGGGGGGGGGGGGGGGGGGGAAAAAAAAAAAAAAAGAAGGAAAAAAAAAAAAAGAGTAAGAAAAAAAAAAAAATTTTTTTTTTTTTTTTTTTTTTTAATTTTAAAAAAAAAATTAATTTTTTTTTTTTTTTTTTTTTTTTTTTTTTTGCGTGGGTTTTTTTTAAAAAAAAAATTTTTTTTTTTTTTTTAAAAAATTTTAAAATTAGGGAAAGGGGGGGGGGTTTTAGAGGATTTAAAATTTTAAAAGGGGGGGGGGGGGGGGGGGGGGGGGCCCCCCCAAGTATAAACTATCGCTTTCTTTTTAAAAAAAGGGGGGGGGAAGGGGGGGGAAATAAGGGGGGGGGGGGGGGGGGGGGGGGGGGGGGGGGGGGGGGGGGGGGTTGTTTTTGGGGGGGTGGTGGGTGGTAAGGGGGAGGGGGGGTTGGGGGGGGGGGGGGGGGGGGGGGGGGGGTGGGGGGGGGGGGGGAACAAAGGGGGTTTTTGGGGGGGGTTTAAAGGGGGGGGGTTTTTAAAAAAAAATTAGGGGAGGGGATTTTTATGTTAGGGGGTCTTACATTATAGTGTTGACGAAAGGCGCTGAGGCGGGGACATCTCCCGCAGGTCTAGTGTTTTCGGTTTTACTTTACTCCTCCGCAAGATAATTTGTAGTTGGGGCGAGGGAGTGGTGACGAGACTGTTGGTTTTGTCAGGGTGTCGGCATTAGTGTCGGTAATTACTACTCTCGCCGAAGAGCACCGAGCGGTCAAGGGATAATTGTCCACACTGCTTACCATGCTGGCTGCCGCATGTTAGTTGTTAGTAGATGGTTAGTAGAAGCATGCTTTCATGCAGGGATGTGAGTGAAGTTAGTATGGTGTTTTGCAATTGGGCTCATCTACGTCTGTTGTACACTCGCCTGCAGTGAAATGTTTTAGGGGACCCTTAACCATGGCTGGCCGCTAGGAACGTAGGCTGTGCCGCTTCATGCCAATAATTACTGGTAGGCTGCGCTGTTTCACTGTTATGCGTTGACAGTCTACAAGATTCACCACTGGACAGCCGTAGGTATCCGCTTGTGCGATCGTCACGTGGTCATTTGCCCTGCAGCCATGCAGTGAGAAACACGTATCTACGCTGTTCCCGCCTTGCATTCCTCTGTCGGCCAAACAACATTGGCAGTTAGCAAGCGGTCCACCACTGGAGCCCTGAAGACAAGCAGCATTTGATCGCTGTGGATTTCGGACTTCGGCAACACAGAATGAGCTGGAAGTGTTAGAAGAAGCTCGATTGCAAATGATCTAATGAAATTAGATGAGAGGTTTATGATGTCAACGGAGCATTCTCTTACCCTAAAATAATAATATAGTTTCTAGCCTTTACAATTTTTAGAATTTTAGTTCGAATTCTTGCTGGGGTGGCTTTATAAACCAGGATCAAATTGCTAAACAGACCTTGTTGCGTGAGCCCTGGCCGCATCACCCGATCCATGAATTGCAGTTCTACAGTAAACATTTGGCAAAACGCTTCACGTGCCGCTAGTGCATCCACACGGCCACCCCGCTAGCTCGCTTTCGACATTATCGTGCCAGTTGCCAACTGGCCCTCCCAGCCAGGGGCTAAAAGCGAGCGCGTGAAGCGGCTCGAACCCAGTCTTGCCAGGACAGGGGAGACCAGCGCAGGCCAGTGTCCAAGCCAAATGAGCTACCGGGGCGGCAAATACCTAGGCGGCACGTGCTTGCTTAAATCGGATTCATTGACAAGCCGATTAATAACTATTAAAATACACCTGTTTCATTGATTATCATACATTTTTGAGCGTACGGTCTATGTTGTATGATAAGTAATTATGCTTTATGTATACATTGTGCTCTGTATTGGAAGCGACATATTCAGATTTCTACGCGGATAAAATATTACTTCAAGCGGATACCATCCAACTATTTTACAATAAGAAGTGTTTAGTTTATATTGCTACAGCACGAAATGTAACCGGGCCATCCGTCATTCTTGGTGCGCCGCTTCACAGTTAGGCCTTACGTGGCAGTCTACCAGATTAACCATGGGCCAGTGTCCATGGATGGGAATCTACCTCCTTGATGATCACGTGACCATTTGCTCTGCAGCCTTTAAGAGGACGGGCAGGTCAATGATGTTACTGCATTTGCGCCTCAGTCGCACCGACAGCATTGGATCGTTTATAACGCGGACATGGGCTACCACTTAACTTATTTTGAAAAGGGAAAACTAGCCAACTTAAAGGAACTGGGATTCAGTAACAGTGAATGCGACAGAAGAATTGGAAGGACCGTACAGACGGTGGCGAAGTGGTGGAACCGCTATCAGGCCGAAGGCGAGTTGCGTACGAGGACAAGGGAAGGGTCTGGCCGCAAGCGGACAACCACTCCAGAGGAAGATGCTGCAGTTGTTGACGTGAGTGTATATTTTATCCGGTATCACTTTGCAAGCATAATTGCATGACATTTAATTGCATGCAATATGCTTAGTAACATTACTGGCTCTTCGTAGCTAGGACATGCTCAGTATTTCAATGCTTATTTGCTTATTATCGTACTTTGTGCAGTCTGAGCCTTTCCAACGAACCGTGACGTGTGATGATGCTGTGTAGAAGTACGTTTCGGATCAGTATCACATGGAAGCCTCGGACATTTTCTTTTCTTTTCAATTACAACAGTGGCGTCCTATGCATGGGATGAGATGCTGAAAAAATGTTGGATATGAGCGCTTGGTTCAAAGGCGATTTGAAGTAGTTCTTCCAGACAATGCCCATAGGCTCCATGCGAAAGCTTGCAAACTTGGGGTGGGGCTGAAACCATCGTTGAATGGGTAGATCCACTCATTTAACGCGATAAAGTTTGGCCATACAGGTATATATATATATAGATATATATATATAGATATATATATACACACATATATGTATGTATGTATGTATGCATGCATGTATGTATGTATGTATGTATGTATACATGTATGTATGTATGTATGTATGTATGTATGTATATATATATATATATATATATATATATATATATATATATATATATATATATATATATATATATATATATATATATATATATATATATATATATATATATATATATATATATATATAAGCCAACTGAGCTACCGGGGCGGCAAATACCTAGGTGATACTTGTTTGCTTCAATCAGGTTCATTGACAAACCGATTAATAACGATTAAAATACACCTGCTTCCTTGATAATCATACATTTTTGAGCGTACGGCCTATGCTGTCATAAATAAGTATGCTTTATGTATACATTGTGCACTGTATTGGAAGCGGCATATTCAAATTTTTACGCGGAATAAATATTACTTCAAGCGGATACCATCCAACTATTTTACAATGAGAAGTGTTTAGTGTATAATGCTTCAGCACGAAATGTAACCGGGCCATCCGTCATTCTTGGTGCGCCGCTTCACAGTTAGGCGTTACGTGGATGGATCCATGTGTCCATGGATGGGAATCTGCCTCTTCGATGATCACGTGACCATTTGCTCTGCAGCCTTTAAGAGGACAGGCAGGTCAGTGATGTTACTGCATTTGCGCCTCAGTCGCACCGACAGCATTGGATCGTTTATGACGCAGACATGGGCTACCACTTAACTGATTTTGAAAAGGGAAAACTAGCCAACCTAAAGGAACTAGGATTCAGTAACAGTGAATGCGACAGAAGAATTGGAAGGACCGTACAGACGGTGGCGAAGTGGTGGACCCGCTATTAGGCCGAAGGCGAGTTGCGTACGAGGACAAGGGAAGGGTGTGGCCGCAAGCGGATAACCACTCCAGAGGGAGATGCTGCAGTTGTTGATATGAGTGTTTATTTTAGCCGGTATCACTTTGCAAGCATAATTGCATGACATTTAACTGTATGCAATATGCTTAGTAACATTACTGGCTCTTCGTAGCTAGGGCATGCTCAGGATTTCAATGCTTATTTGCTTATGATCGTTCTTTGTGCAGTCTGAGTCTTTCCAACGAACCGTGACGTGTGATGATGCTGTGTAGAATTACGGTTCGGATCAGTACCACTTGGAAGCCTCGGACATTTTGTTTTCTTTTCAATTACAACAGTGGCGTCCTATGCATGGGATGAGATGCTGAAAAAAATGATGGATGTGAGCGATTGGTTCAAAGGCGATTTTAAGTAATCTTTCCAGACAATGCCCATAGGCTCCATGCGAAAGCTTGCAAACTTGGGGTGGGGCTGAAACCATCGTTGAATGGGTAGATTCACTCATTTAACGCGATAAAGTTTGGTCATACATATATATATATATATATATATATATATATATATATATATATATATATATATATATATATATATATATATATATATATATATATTCTGGTGTCTGAATGCGTAAATGAAGTGCTTCGAAGGTCGTGGAAAACGATGCAAAGGAATAAGATGACACTTGACATACCAGTTGATATATTGAAGTTGCTTCCTTTGAAACCTCTTCGGGTGTTATTGAACGAGGGAGACTGGAGACCGGAGTTTTTCCTAAGCTAGCTGAATTTTCTCAAGTTGAATTGCCGCGATGAGTTGACTCGGCTCCTGCAAGCCACATCGCTTTTCATAGGCTAAAAATTCGCAATATTAAGCATAGAGCAATGCAGCGTTCTCAACATCGGCACCATGGAATCGAACAGGTCATGGCAAGGAAGGTTCGGTTTCTTACACGCATCCGGCGCTTATCATGTGACCCGGCGAGGATGGACTGGTAACAGGCCAAGGAGGTTCATGGTTAGTCGGACTACCATATCGAGGCATTGATGAAACGCTAAATTCGGGTCACAAGTAACATGGTAACCTGGATTTGCACGATTGGGTTCATGTTATCAGAGCCTACGCCATAACCTCGGCTTGGCGCCGACACGAATCACAAAATACGCGCCCTAAAAGCGTTGAACTGAGAAAAGCATGTTCTCCCAGTGTGTAATTTTGCTTAAGGGCTGATTTCCTGTCGTATTGCAGAATACTTACAGAAATTAAAATTTTTCGTTGACCCAAAGGTCAAGTTTATTGAACATCGAAGCCACATTTCATCGCTATCAGCATTGATCAATATCATGCTATATGCAGCATAGAAAGCATGACATAGAAAGCATAGAAAGTGGTTCAATGCACACACACACACACACACACACACACACACACACACACAACACACACACACACACACACACACACACACACACACACACACACACACACACATATATATATATATATATATATATATATATATATATACGCATCCACACATTACCACAGCACATACTACATACTACATGCCACACACACACACACCACACACACACCACACACACCACACACCACACACACACACACACACCCACCGACATTTTTAAAAAGCACGCATTGGTGCTGGAAAGCGTATTACACTGGCCCCATGGGGAATTATTGATGCTCCCCATGCTGCAATTCAACACACAACTATGACATTAATTCCTGCTCTGTCTTCCAATAATTAACGGTGGTTTCACACTAAGAATGACGGATGGCCCGGTTACATGTCGTGCTGAAGTTATTGTGGTTTAGGGGCACATCGACTGCATAGGTCATATAGCTCGTGCTGAAGCAATATAAGCAAAAACGTTTATGGTAAAATAGTTGGATGGTATTCGCGTGAATAAGTATTTTATCCTCACGGAAATCTGAGTATGTCGCTTGCAATACAGTGCACAACATATACAATAAACACTAATATATCATACAACATATGCCTAACGCCCAACAACTTGTGATTCTCAATGAAATAGGCGTAATTTAATCAAGCAACTAATCGATTTGTCAGTGAATCTGAATTAAGCCAGCAAGTGCCTCCTCGGGTCTTGCCGTACCGGTGGCTCAGTTGGTTAGAGCGCTATCACGCATCGGTCTCCCGTGGCTTAGCGAGACTGGGTTCCATTCGCTTCGTGCGCTCTCTCTTAGCCCCCGGGCGGGAGGATCAATTTGCTATTGGTACGATAAGGTCGAGAGCGAGCTACCGGGGTGGCCTTGTCGGTGTATTGACAGCACGTGAAACATTTTGCCCAATTTATACTGTAAAACTGCAATTCATGGATCGGGTGGTGAGACCAGGGTTCACGCAACAAGCTCTGCTTAGCAATTGGATCCTGGTCCATAAAGCCACCCCAGCAAGAATTCGAACTACATTTATAAAAAGATTTGGGGCCAGATAATGCTTCATTGACATCATAAGCTTCCCATCTCCTTTCACTACATATTTGCAACCGAGCCTATTCTAACCTTTCTAGCTCATTCTGTGTTGCCGGAGTAAGAAATCTGCCGCTATCAATTGGTGGCTGTCGACAGGAGTCCATTGGTAGCCTGCTCGTTGAACTGCCAATGTTGTTTGGCCGACCGAGGAATGCAAGGCGGGAACACCCGTGTTTCTTACTTCATGGCTGCAGGGCAAATTGTCACCTATGGCTCGGACACTTGCCCGAGGTGAAGCTGTCACGCAACGCATAACTGTGAAGCGGCGCAGCCTACCAGCAATTATTGGCGTGGAGCCACACAGCACACGTTCCTGGCGTCCAGCCATAGTTAAGGGTACCCTGGAACATTTCACTGCAGGCGAGTGTACCTCTGGGTAATCGTTTTACGTTATGCTAATTTTATAGCAAATCGGCTTATCTACGTCCGACCGCACCGCTAGATAGCCATTTATTTCGAATGCGAAAACGAATCGGCTCATGTAAGTGCGATGCCATTCGTGGATGCTTATTTACGTTATTCTTGCGAGTGAATGCGCGGACGTGCATTGCGTGTTGAAGTGCGTGCTGGTGGTGTGGTGTCTACAATGCTCCTGCTAGTTTGGTGGCGAACAGATAGCCAAATAGTCGTGTGTGTGTGCTGCTAATTGACTGGAGGACTGATTTGGAATCTGAACTAATTACTACGTTTCTCCTTTTGCGCCTCTTTAGAGTAGCGGCCAGAATAGCCAGTGCTCCAGCGGTGTAGTATGTGGTCTTCAGCTGTTTCAATGCTTTTTTAAAGCTGTTAGGAAGCATTTCGCTGCTGTTCAAATGGCTGTCTTTCGCGAAAAGTGAATATTGAAGTGATGTGTCGGTGTGATCAGCAAGTATGTCGTCAATCATGATGAGGAAGAGTCTCGGCGAGAGCAGCACGCTCCCCTGTGCCAGGTCCTGGTCCTGAGGTGTGGTGCTTGATGTGACGCTGCCACATTTGACCTTAAGGGTCCTGTCTCTGAGGAAGTTGAAAATCAAGTGCCCCATGTGCTCGCGTAGGCCTATCTTGCAGTGTGTGTGTGTGTGTGTTAGTGTGGACTTGAGTACTCGGTCGAATGCGGCAGTGATGTCTAAGTATGCAGTTATTGTTGTGCGTTTGATGCGTTTACTACTTTTGAGATCGTGCACTAGCCTAATGAGATTGCTTGTGCTTGATTTTTGACGACGGAAGCCGCATTGAAATTCGTCAAGCAGGCCATTGTGTTCTAGAAAGTGTCGCAATCGTGTGTTGAACATGCGCTCGACCAGCTTACTGGTACAGCTATTAAGTGAGATAGGCCTAAACCCCTTTGGGGTGGAACGATGTTTGTGCGGCTTTGGTAGTGGGCTGACTACACTGTCCCGATGGTGGGCGCTTCAGGTTGAAGCGCTTCATCAGGTCATATATTTTGCCGGTAGGGGTGAACCTGTTGAATTGTGACTCGGAATAGAGGATCCATAATTTTCTTCTGACGAGTAAATAAAGCGAACGTCGTTCTACTAGTGGACTTTTCGCCTCGTGGTTGACTAACTCAATTTGCTGGCTCGGCTTAGCCAATGTCGGGAGCAGGTTGATAAATGTGAAGTAGGTGCTTGGAAGAGATTATGATTTTATCTTACAGTCAATGCGACCGGGAACTTCTATTTACTAGCTTTTTCTGCGCCGGAACGACTTGCTGCGGACAGAGATCGCATAACTACGATTTCTTTACTATATATTTTCTTCAAACGCTCGAAAAACAAAATTGGCTAGTCTTTCCTCACCTTCTCCTGTAGTTGAGGAAGAACATAGAAGCAACTTCGCCGAGGAAAAAATACGAAAACACTCTGATAATCTGCTCTAACTCTGTGAACTTGAGCGTTGTTTCATCGAGCGTTTCTCGTGGGATGTGCTTTCTGGATCCATGTGGTAACGTTCGATCAGAAAAAAGAGTTAGTTTTTTAACAAAGCATTCTTTTGGCGTTCACGTTGATGTCCCTTTAAAGGAGACACGCTGCATCACTCCGAAAGCCATCGGTTCATTATCGTAGGAACAGGGGGTGGAGGACCATGACACCTCACCTTTTTGGACCTTAGAAACCCATATGGCGTTGACTGAAAAAAATGGCCTAAAATCGGGTCTAGCCCACCTCCAACTTTTAGGTCACTCCTCCTAATGAATATGTATCGGTGGAAGGTCATCAGCAAAGCTGTTGTTGCAAATCACACAGGTATTGCCAAAAATGGAGGTTACTCAAGCAAATCTACTTCAGCAGAGTAAATATGCGGGAGGTTACTGCTGCAGCTACCGCGAAGTTGGTGCTGCAACTAAAAGGCCGCAGCAGCCTGTACATTCTCCATACACACTAACGGGTGCTCCTGCGACCGTCCACGTCCGCAGTTTCCACATACCCTCTGAGGTCGACGGCCACCACCCAGTAGTCATTTGCCAGGTCCTCCAACTGGTAGTGCCAGCTGTACCAGAACGCAGGGTAGCCGTGGATCAGTACCAGCAACTTCTTACTCTTGTCGCCATTCTCCACGTAATGAATCTTGATGCCCTGAAAGCATCCAGGTGCAAATGCAAGAAGACAATGTGCAGCAAACTCAGCACTCAAATTCCGACCTGTTGGTTTTTCCGTGCCATGACCATCGAAATTACTGCTCCGCATGCACCGACCAAGTGCAGGGGTCAGTTCTGAGAGGCGGGGCACTGCGGTGCCGGGGAGATGACAGGAGGCTGATGGCGGTGGATGGCGAGCAAGTCCACAGGCTCAAAGCTAAATTTCACCGCACGGTTTTGACAAGGATACGTTTGTTCCCACCATGCCGCACATCGATGATGTTTGACCGTTGTATCCTAGCTAGGGATGGATACAGGGGGAGCATTGGGGGCATATGCCCCATCACCCATGGAAAGGTGGCACCCTTTGACCGGAAAGCACACCCATGGCGATCATGGTCGTAGCTTTCCATGGGGCAGGTATGGCAACTACCACACCATTAATTCAGCTTCCACACTAATTATTTCCGGTTTAAACGTTACGTATATGTGTGTACAATGAGAAGATTGGCCCACGGTGAACCTTATGCCACACCATTTAATAATTAATATCGACACCCATGATGGGGAAACTTGAGTGCAAAACTTCCTCCCTCGCTGAGCGAATTCTTCAGCCCATGGCGCCCTCATAGGAAAAGGCACCGCCTAAGAGGAAAAGGCGCCCCTTCAGCATGACGCTCGAGTGCACTTCCCCTCTCTCACCAAGACCTCTCCGAGGAAATGACGCCCCTCCAGGCGAGTGCCCTCCCGACACCGCCATGCAAATTTCTGGATCCGCCCTGACTAGCAACCGGCAGTTATCAATGGGAGTGGCCACCGCTGGGATGCCTGGCATTCGGACCACAGCTGTGTGATCTTCTTAACCACCGCCCTAGCCCTCTAGCTGGAAAATTGTTCCTTATCCCTGGGGTTGAATCCCACGTGAAAACTGAAGTTGGTGACGCATTTGCAGTCACCACAACCAACCACTGTGTGTGTGGTCTTTGATGCTCATGAAGAACTAAGGAAGCACGCTTGCAGCAGTAGCACGCTGAGCATTCATTACTAAATATACAACTTTTATGGCGTTGCTGGAATGTTTTTGCGACTTAGCTTCTACCAGTATCATAGCTAAGACCCGAGTTTATAACACAGCCCGAGCTTAACGTTCTGCCAGCTTAGTAACTTCGCAACCAAATTTCGATCGAACAGGCCAAATGATCTTACCTACGTAGGTAAATAGTAGTATCTGCTAGTAGGCGGGACTTTCGAAGGGCACCAGTCGCTGTGTTCAGCTTTGTGCCACGGGTTGCAATTTGTCGTGTACTAAATGCACTACATGTGAAATATTTTGTTCCCTCTGTGCTATTTTGCGGGTCACTGCAGCTATTCAAAGAAGTATGTAATTATAATATCTCTCCATCCGATAGGTTCTATGCATCTTATGTGGCAAAATACATATACGTTGCCATTCCCCAAGTAAGTACATGCCTGTGAAATACGCAAAATAGTCGCTATAGTATAAGTCACTGATAGTGCAAGGGAAGGTATTTTATCAAATACATTGCCAAAATATACCGGAAAATAATTATTTTGTCTACGCGCCACATATTTGACATGAATGAGTGATGAAACATACCTTTCTACGGAGTCATGATATAACATCCACTGAAGCTGCGGATGATTTCAGGCGTCAACTCTGTGGGTTGTACCATAGCATTCATTTCCGTGTTAACTAGGTGGGAATTTCCCATTTTGCCATTTGGACTACACATCCAGTCGTGCCGTTTTGTCCTGCCCTTCCTAATTGTTCCATTATTATTGATAAAAGTGACATTTTTCTGAAGTATAGGTACCCTTATTACCAATATTCTCACCCAGCGATTATTCACTAAAAATGTCCTGGGTTATGCCAAGTGGCGGATCCAGAAAGTTGGTTTTCAACCGGGGGGAAAATTTCCAAAAAGTATCCCATTTCGAAAATCCTCTAGGAGTCCAACAGCGAACATCCGATGTGTCTGCGTAAGACAACATTTGTGTCATAAAATATTTGTACATTTCGAAAATGCCATTTTAGTGCACTCACAAAAATCGTCCAACTATGGCTCTCGTGACCCCCCCCCCCCTCCCTAGATCCGCCAGAGGTTATGTCTCATAGCAAACCTATGCTTTTGTAATTGGTCATACCTGGCTGCAGTAGCTGTTTCATGCACTTTCAGTGTGGACGAAGGTGCCTAGAGTCGCGCTATCCCTAGAAGCCCCTTTGAGTTCCTGTAAGTCCCTGGGGAGGCACTACTTTCTGAAAATTTGCTACGCGGGGGATAGTGGACTCTACAGAATGCACTATCCTTCCGGGATAGGATAGATCATAGGTATTCTTGTAGGCGCCTTCTCGGAAGGGCGCCAAACGGTCCCAATCCTCGGGTCGTGATCCCGCAAGGAAGGGCGCCAAACGGTCACAGTCCTCGGGTCGTGACCCCGCAAGGAAGGGCGCCAAACGGTCACAGTCCTCGGGTCGTGACCTCGCAAGGAAGGGCGCCAAACGGTCACAGTCCTCGGGTCGTGACCCCGCAAGGAAGGGCGCCAAACGGTCACGGTCCTCGGGTCATGAGTCATGACCCCGCAAGGAAGGGCGCCAAACGGTCACAGTCCTCGGGTCGTGACGCCGCAAGGAAGGGCGCCAAACGGTCACGGTCCTCGGGTCATGACCCCGCAAGGAAGGGCGCCAAACGGTCACAGTCCTCGGGTCGTGACCCCGCAAGCCGGCCTGGCCTGCGCCCTACCGAGGCGGTGAAGAAGCGGTGCGTGCCGAGCTGGGGGTCGTCCAGACAGGCTGGCCGGCTGCGAGGCTTCACCTGCAGCACTTCCGGCCCTTTCCTCAGCCGCTTGATGGCGATCACGAGCAACAACCGGCCGCTCCACAGAACCGTTTGCAGCAGGATCAGAGCGGCGCGCACCACTTGGAACACACCCATCGCGGCGGCTGCGGCTGTGGCTGCGGCTGCGGCTGGGCGAAGGCAGTGCGCTGGTCTGAGCAGGGCGACCTTGGCCGGTGATCACGTGCTACGCATATCTGTTAAGTTCCCCCTCCCCTTCCCCTGCCGACTCGGCGACTCGGGAGTTCCAGAACTGCCAGTCACGCTGGCGTTATCCGGGCTTCATGGTTTGTTGAATGGGCCCCGAAGACTCAGAAGACGAGACATGCCATTCGAAAGCGTAGCATATGCAGATAACGAATGTGCATAACACAAAAAAAATCATGGATGTTTTTTAAGCGTAGGTACTTTTGTTCCATTTTGCAATTATTTAAATTCATCGGGTCGGCTGTTTAAGTCATGGTTATGCAGCAGTCTTATTTGGTATTCATGAACTCCCCAAACTCGAGGCCGCACAATCCGGTAAATTGCACTGCCTTGGACTTTTCATAGCAATAACATTCATAAAACTTGCATCCTTCATGAACTGATCTTACCTTCGACCTCATATGTCGGCATGAAATCGGCCATAACGGCACGCCAGCTGATAATTCATCACCATATGGACATGCGCTTTGGAGATAAATATGCTCAAATATGATGATGCAACAAATATGAGACATGCTCTATGTGATCAAATAACTGATGCATAATAAAACTCAAAGTTAACCCGGGGGGGGGGGGGAGGGCAAAGTTAGACCGCCATGGGGGCGGTCATATTACCCTCCCCCACCTGAGGTTGTCCGCGGACAGTGAAAAAAGCGGCTCGCGACAGCACGCCAAAATTTAGCACACCTTTTTCCACATCAATTTGGCATGTGTGAAGATGTTGACGCAAGGTCATCTACGATCAACGAGTTAGTCAAGGTCAAGTAAGTTCACCTCCAAAAAAATGTTCAACCAGTCATCATGCGTTAATGGACAGGGGCGTCAATTTGCATCCTTTTGTGTGGGCCATGGCCCCACCCATGTTGATCTCCCCCCATGTTGATTTGCCCCCCCAAATAACCTATGCTATTTCATGCTGATAATAAAGCTAAAGGGAAAAATGAAAAATACCATGCTAAATAGAAACATTCATGTTAACCAGCACATTTTGTACTGAAAAGAAATAGATTTGGATTAGATAGCGGACTGACTCTCCACTTTTTGCTGCAAAATTGAAAATTGTGTTAAAAAAAACAAACTAGCTGGATTTCCCTCCACTGTGGAAGTTCAGCTTACATCATAAAATGTTGGGATTAGCTGATGCTGATGCATTTTAAACCAGAATGTCTGAAAAAAATATGCTAAGCCACTAAACAACAATTGCATGGTCATACTGATGTTTGTACACACCACCAATGGCAAAACCACATGCATATGGAGCTTGAACATGATTCATTCCATTCTCAATAATGGATATATGCCCAATCAATAATAATATCATTCAAATATCTTTATCCATTAATAATGGATAGAGATATTTGAATGAAACATTCAACGTTTGCTCCTTGAATGCTCCTTAGGGACGCAACAAAACGCACCAGAGGAAAATTATATTTTTTCCCTTTTGATTACGTATTTGTTTTGTATACTTGACCATTAGGACTAAAATCGAAGATTCTGACTAAAGTAAGCACTTTTTATGAGGGAAAGTTGACTTAAAGCAACGTTTCTCGTTCCACTCTACATATTAGATATAAAATTGAAAAAAATTAAACACTCAAAATTTTCAACCCTTGGAGAAAAAACTAGAATGTTGATTTTTTCTCTAGTTTGGACTCCGTTCCAAATATGCTGATCAATCGGTTTTCCCGTTACTGTCTGTAAACACATTTGTGTCCCAAACACTTTTAGCCCAACTATACCGAAATCTTCGATCGATCGTGGTAAGGTCCGTTAAAGTGTTTATTCACAGGAAGCTTTTCCTCTTTTACACCGAATGGACAAGTGATCTTGGACACTGGTATATCATTTTCCCCTGTTTCTACCACATAAAAAATCACACTTTTTGCAGAGCACTTCATACACGACATTAGAGATGTACAGCCTATAGTAGGTCTTCCCACTTTCTTTCCACACGCATCAACTCCTTCACACATGAGGGACGACTGGGACACCTCAGATTTTGCACAACGAATTAATAACGTTGCGAATAATCTTAATGTTTTATAGGTTTTCTGATCTGATCAGGAAGCCTGCAAAATATTTCCCCAGCCGACTCTATGTTAGCCTGCAGAAGGAGAACAAACCTAGCGGATACATTGGTGCATGGAAAAACAGGAAGGATAGTGTACGGGACTCAAAACCAGGCGCAACATTTTTTTCTTCTCCATAATGTTGTACCTGGTTCTGAGTCCCGTACATTATCCTTCCTGTTTTTCCATCCACCAATGTATCCGCTAAGTTTGTTCTCCTTCTGCAGGCTAACATAGGGTCGGCTGGGGAAAATTTTGCGGGCTTCCTGATGAGATCAGAAAACATATAAAACTTTAAGATTATTCGCAACGTTATTAGTTAGCTGTGCCTCATCGGAGGTGTCCTAGTCGCACGATTTTCAGCTTGTCGTGATTTGCTTTATTAGCGAGTGTTGCGAACACATAATGCAACTCGAATGCACTGAGGAAAGTACGATGTAGTACTGAAACGGTCTGCATATTTAATACATATATATATATATGCATACATAAATATAGGCCAATATGGTTAAATACCTAGGAAAACAAGGCACACCTCGCTGGCGTGGCTAATGCAAGTCCTGCAATCAGTCCGGTAGTAACGATAAAAACAACCCAATCAGTCCGGTAATAACGATAAAAACAACCCATTTAGCTGGCGACAACAACCAACGAAAGAAAACCTATTACCGGAAATCAAGGGAAAATAGCACATCTCTAATGAACGCATGATTATTGTTATCTTGGATAAAAATGCAATTGCTAATCTCCGTGAACACAATTACTTCTTTCTGTTATCCGCTAAGTTCAGAAATAATTTGATAGACAGGGTGTTCATGATACGGATGGGCCCATATTGCTGTGCCTTTTCAGCACCTTCATACTTCCTCAAAATGAGATTAATGCCATCGGGGAAAATAAGTGCAGGGATTATGGACTGGAGAAGATATAGCAACAGCCCTGGCCAGCTATCCAGGCTAACCCAACACATGGCATCCTGCAGTTTTTTATCGATGTCACCTCGGTCCGAAGGGAATCGGCCATCACCACAGCTGGGCTGTCTTTTCGGCATCGCTGGAACGACCATGGCTGCCGGGGCAGCTGTTATCAGGCCACTGGGGCGGATGTTGCTGCTTGGGCGGTCGTCACCTCTAGGGCGGCCGTGGCCACGGGCCGCCGCCGCCGCTGAGGTGGTGGTGACTGCTGGGACAGTCTGACGACACCTTTTCAGGATGAATGTGTATCATGGCCAGAAGGCTCAGACGAGCCTTGCTGATTTTGTTCCTCCTTATTAGGAGCTTCCCCGCCTTCAGGAGACCTCTCTGGCACTCTGGCTCTCTTCACCCCTCATGGCCCTCTCCAGCTTTTAGGGGATATTTCTATTCACTGACAGCATTGATGGCTCTCCACGATATCTTAGCTCCTAGACTCTTTTCAAAAGCTTCGGCCCCTTCCATCCAGTCAGGAGCCCTTTCTTCGGCTTGGGCCCGCCGTCAGCACAGGGACCTTTCGTGTTGGCTCGGGATCCCTCCGTTAGCTCCGGGCCGTCCAACTATCCGGGGCACCTCTGTCGACCTAGAAGCCCTTCACATTGGCCCAGCCCCGGGCCCTCATCATCTGCCCATGGGCACTCTCAGTTGACTCGGGGCCCTCTTCATCGGACTGGGATCTTCTCCTTCAGCATGGGCCCCTTTCGTCGGTCCACGGGCCTTTCATGTCGGCCCAGGGGGCCTTGCGCCCCCCCAGTGCCTACGACTTGAGACGGTCACCTGGAGAGCCCCTCGGATCCTCCAGGGGCGGCGGCTGCTCCCTTCGTCCCCTCTTCTTGGCTACGGAAATGTTCCCAGAGGAGCGTCTCTTGGTCTATAAAATGTCGATGGGGTGCACTCGACCAACCTCCCGGACGGGCACTACTCTGGGTCGGAGGGTGCCTTTTGCTGACAAATAAGGGTCGTGCTCGGACGGCCCAGAGCCGACTGTTGGCGCCGTTTCCAGTCAGCGGACTTCCGCTGAAAACTTCGAGGGGCCGGGTACACTTGGAACTGCCAGTACTCTCTTGAGTACTAAGGAGGGTCACCTTCGCCCCCCCCCCCTTCCTCTTCGAGGGGCCGGGTACACTTGGGACTGCCAGTACTCTCTTGAGTACTAAGGAGGGTCACCTTCGCCCCCCCCCTTCCTCTTGGACTCGCTTTTGCACCCTGACCTGACCCGCCTGTCTGGCAACCATGGCTGGAGACAGGGGTGTTGTTTTGTATACTTTTGGAGGGGCATATGCCCCCAATGCTAAATTTTTTCCCTCCAATAGTTAATTTCCCCCCCAAGTATCAAACACAAATGGGCATGCAGTAAACAGCATAAAGCTGCGGGCTCCGATCGGAGTGAGAGCGCCGACGGCCCCGTCGATTGCCCCGCTGATGGTCCCGCCGATGGTCTTGTCGATGTCCCCACATCTCCCCAATTTTTGTTCTCCAATTTTGTATTGAAAAAATCAATTTTTATTTCCATTTTATTGCAATATTCTACCCTCTAGGTGATAACCTGGTCTTCTAGACATGTGATTGTATTTTCATATTTATCTTAGCATCACATCATATGCAAATGTATCCTGTCAGCAGATTAAGTGACCTAAATCTAGCATACAAACATAATTGAGGACAGAGTTGATTTACACGCGCGCCGCAGGGTCCCTCACATAACGAGCATGGGTGTGGGATGGAGAATTCGGCCTCTGCCAGGGCCTCCTCTAAGGAATTTTCACTAGGTGGGATTTCATGCGCATCCCTAATCAGCATAATATGGCGTTGCTGGTGGATCTAGCCCACCTGTTTGGGGAGGCCAACCTTCGGCGCAAACCTAATCCTAAACCCTATTCCCCCGTAGCGTACCTAGGATTTGCGTAATGGGAGGGGGCAAACGGATTCGGAGGGAGCCCAGCCTACCACTACGTTTGGTTTAAAGGCACCGGAATTCGACAACTATGTTTCAAAATGGTCCTTTTTATTTGTATTTGAAATAATATAAATAGTGACCAACTTAATTGTCCTGTGGAGGGAGCCCAATATATCACCATTGTCTCTGAGTCACCGGATTTCAACCCTTACTCCCCATCCCCGTTCGATGGTTTTTCTTTTGGTATCCCTTGGTAAGTCACCTCAGACTGCCGAAGTTACACCTACACTAATCACTTAAAAATGCAAAAAAAATCATATTTTCAGACATTGCAGTCATGCCGCCCGGTCGCCGCCGAGCCAACGTTCGTGCACGTGTACGCCCGCCTTGCGCATTCGGCGCATTCGCCACACTTCGTGCGATTCTACGGTTTCTGCTGGGCCTCCTACGATTTGCTAATTGCTACCACATGTCTTGCGTCATACATTACGCGGTCGAATGCTTCGCATCGGGTGTTTGCTGGGAAAATTCGATAAATTAAATTCGATGATTACTGCTCTTCTTTCCACATTTTCTGGTGGTTAAGAAATCCGTATGTCCGCTGAGCTTTCATGCACATCATCTCTTTGGTTAAATATGCCAGGTTGGCTACCGAACCGAGGCACTGGCTCGGTGTTCGTTTTTGGATCCGTTTAGTTTGTCTTCGTCTACGGATGTGTTTTAGGGCTCCAGCCAATTTTTGATAAGGGCCTGGCACACTTTTGAGACCCCGGCTCTTGTAAAGGTTTTGTTGTTTTTTTTTTGTGCAACGATGAATTTTCTTAGGTACCGGCTCGTTTTCGACACACTGATGTGTTTATTTAGTGTCCGGTATTTTTGTTCTTTTTCAGGTCCAGGTCGCTTTTTACGAGCCCCAGTCTCTTTTTGAAGCCCACATGTAATCGCATGGCCCCGGTGTGCTTTGAGGGTCTCCGTTGTGTTCTTTTAGAGCTCCCGGTGTGTTTTTTTAGGGATGCAACGCATGTCTGAAGGCCTTGTCGCTTTTTTGCGGGACTCGATGCACTTTGGAGGGCCCGGTGCCTTTTCGGGATCCCGGCGCGACTTTTCAGGCCCAGGTGCGTGGTTCTGGGGACCCGACGCCAGTGTTCTGCGCTCGGCGCGATTTTTGGGCCTCTTCTGATTTTGTGTCCGAAGCTCGACCTGATTATTTAAGCCCCCGACGCCATACCTTTGCGTCCCGTCGTGATTTTTCAAGCTTCAGTACGTTTTTTTTCGGGGCCTTGCGAAATTTTTGATGGCATTTGGTGCTATATTTGGGGCTCCAGAGCCATGTTCTAGGCTCAGACATGTGTTTTTTTTTTAATCACACCTTATTTTGAGCGTTCCGGCTTGTTCTTTTTCGGGTCACAATGCGATTTTCGGGCAACACCGTGCTTATTTGGGACCCTCGACGCCAATTTTTGCGATCCCGACGGCAGTTTTTGCTGCCCCAACACAAAGTTTTGTGACTAACGACAGGCATTTTGGTCCCGAACACGATATTTGGGGGCCCGCTGGGAGTTCGCGGGGCGCGTTGTACTTAGCTGGAATCCCAGCGAGATTTAAGCATTTCCCCCTTTGGTTCGTCATTGTGTCTGCTCGGCGAGTTTTTTTTTCAGCCGATGGCACCCGATGGCCGATGGTTTTTGTTGGTGGCCACTGACGCGATTTTTTCCAAAGTTCTTTTTATTTATTTTAAAAAAAAGTTTAATTATTCTTTTGATTTGTCAGACCCCAGAGTGATATCCCGGGTAATAATTTTTTTTTGTAGGGCAGCTGCGACTTTTGGTGCCCCTGTGCGACCTGTTGGGCCCCCAGTATGATTTTCGAGGGCTGCAACGCGACTTGTTTTGGTCCCAGTGTGATTTTAAGCCCCGGCGGCGTTATTTGTTTGGATCCCCAGTGCGAGTTTTATCGGCCTCGACACGATTTTGGGGTTCAATATGCTTTGCGGGCTTTTGGCGCGATTGTTGGGGCTCCAGAGTAATGCTTCATGTCCGGATTGTTTTTCGTTGCCCTGACTTCATTTGCTTGGGTCCCGATGAACCTTTTGGGCCCCGGCGCGACCTGTTGAGCCCCTAGTGTGATTTTCGGGGGCCCAGGCGCGAACTTTAGAGGCCCCCAACGCAATATCCCGGGGCCCGACCCGTCGTTTTGGAGCTCCAGCGCGATTTTCAGGGCAAGGACACCGACACAACTTGTTTGGCCCTCAGCGTGACCTTCAGGTGCACCGGTCAAACTTTTGGGGTCAGTGATGAATTTTAGGGACCCACCCGATCTTTTGGGCCACACGCGTGATTTTCAGGACCCAGCCCGTCTGTTTGGCCTCCCAGCGTCATTTTCAAGGGCCCCGGCGAGACTTCTTGGTCCCCAGCGTGATTTCCAGGGGCCACGGAACCTTTTGGTGTCACAGCGTGAATTTCAGTGGCTCTGGCACGACTTTTCAGGCCCCTGACGAGATTGTCATGGCCCGGCGATACTTTTTTTGGGTTCTGAGCGCTATTTCGGTGTGTCGGGCCGACCTTTTGGGGCTCCCAGCATGATCTTCAGGTGCCCCTGTGCGACTTGTTGGTGGCCCCGGTCCCACATCTTGGATCCCCAGCGTTATTCTTGGAGGTCAACTGAGCGTTTTTTTGTGCGTCACCCAATGTGATTTACCAATGTGATGTGGGTTTCAGTGCGATTTTGAGGTCCCAGCGAAATTTACTGGGGGCTCCGGCGCTACATTTTTGGGTCCTCAATGTGATTTTCAGGGGCCCCGGTGCGGATTTTGGGGCCCCAGTGGGATTTTTAAGGTGTCCGGCGTTTTTTTTTCAGAACCACGGTGCGGTTCTTGGGGGCTCCACAACCACCCAGGGGAGGGGCAACTGCCATCTTTTCCCGGGAGAAAGGGGGTAGTGTCGCCTGGGGGAGGAAAAAACCGATCAACATTCCACCACGTTAGACACCTTGTCTTTTTACAAGGGCATCTAGCTTCATCTGTCCCTTTATTTTAGCAACATCGAAGAACAGACCGCAAATGAATATCTAGCACTCGTGACTTATGTCATGCGGTCATGCGGACTTATGACTTATGCTCGCGTCGCCCCGCTCTTCTGTGATGTGCGAAAAAAGTCTGGAAGGCCATGTTTTTTGTAATACAACCGCTAATAGACCGAATTGTTGGCTTTTGTAGTATGCATTTTTCACAGAAACATTTCACATTTGAGCCTTTTTTAATTGGGTGGTTCACGACGCACTTTATGCTCGCGGTTAATGGGGCCGACCACGCTGTTTCGCCGGTGGGCCGCAGGATTGCGAAATGTCCGAGTGGCGCGAGTGTTGAACCCGGGACCTTAGTATCCATAGCTCAACATCTTAACCACTCGGCCATCACCGCCCACCCACTCGATTCTCCTCATCGCTTTGACCTCAGGGGAGGAGTAGTCTAGGGGTAAGTTTCCCGTCTCACAATCGAAAGATTGTGGGTTCGAGTCTCACCTGTCGCTTCTCTTCGCTCGCGGCCAATCGGCGTGAGAGATTGGCGACGCTACATGACTGAACGGTCGATGTGTCGTAAAACCAATAACCAATGCTTTGACCTCACCATAAATGCTGCCAACCTGCTACCATTTTTGTCTTCTTTTTCATAAAAATGCTCCATTCGAAGGAAAAAATCACTTCCGCTACCAGAACAATACGAATTTTTTCTTAGTTGCTTTCTCCCTTGAAGATCCCTTTGACTAAGCGGGATTTTCCACTCCACTAGGTGGGATTTCACGGCATTAGGTGGGGCGCGTCCCACCTAGTTAACATGTTAGAGGAGGCCCTGGCCCCTGCCCATAAGATTTCGGAAGCTACTGAAACTATAAACACAACATTTGGATGATGGATTACGGATGTAGCGAACTCGTTTTTGTGCAAATTTCATAACCCTTGGCCTTCAGGGCCAAATGAGGTCGTGATCGGCTGCTGCACTGCACCGCCGCTCCACCGCACCGACGAAGCCTTTGTGACCTTGAACGCTCGGCGGCCGCCGACTGTTGGGTAAATTTGGACCCCCGCAGTTCCCATATTTAAGGACGGATTTATATTTTTGTTGTATAGAATGTGCTTATCGATTTTTAACCCAGTCACAAGATTGCATTACAATATGCTTTGTCCTCTCTTGGCTCTTGGTTTCGTGCAAACGACCTCAAAGTGAATGCCGGAAAGACTCAACTAATGCTGCTGGGAAGTCAGCAAAATTTGCGCCACACCCCCGAAAATACCGTAAAATTTCGCGATCACAATGTAATTCCCATCTCGGAAGCAAAAAATCTCGGATTAATCTTTGACCGCTCTCTCAGCTGGGACTCCCACGTATCCACCATCACTAGGCGCTGCTTCGGTACTTTGAGTGGTCTGTCGCATCTGAGGAGTTACCTGCCGCCCGCTGTCATTTCCGCTTTAGTCAATGCCTTGGTACTCTCACAGATCCGGTGTTGTATTTCGGTGTACGGCAATGGAACGGAAAAGAATCTGTCTCGCATCCAAAACATTATTAATTATGCAGCAAAAGTAATTTTCGGCCGCCAAAAATTTGATCATGTATCGGATCTGCTGGAGAAATTGGGCTGGCTGAACGCGCGGGACCTCGTTCAGTACCATACGCTGACCTTGCTGCACAAGGTGCGCCGCCTGGGTGAGCCAGTCACTAGCCTGCGAATTTGCTCTGGTATCACAGACACGCGACAGGACCACCAGGCAAGACAGCGATCTGCACGTGCCCAGATCGCGGACCAACATGGGCAAGCGACGTTTTTGTAGTCGCGCAGCTAGACAATACAATGCCTTGCCGCCCGATCTGACGCGGCTACCCATCCACCTGTTTGGACCGCACCTAAAGCGTCACCTGCGTAGGAACCCGGATTGTGGAGGCACTTAGCGCCTTATTTATGTGTTTGCTTTTATGACTGCTTGTAGACGATATCTGAATGCATAATACTTCTGCCGACCTCTTTTTATTTGCATGACGTGAGGCTGTAATAGCCACGAGTTAATTGTGGATGGCCTTAATACATGTATGTCTGTCTGTCTGTCTATCGCCGCCCGTTTATGAGATAACGTCAAAAAACAGGATAGGTGGACGGATACCGACCACTTCGGTGCGCGTGTTCAACAGCCGCATCTCATACCTGCTTTAATCCTGTAGCACTTTCCCCCCCCCCCCCGAATCGATTGGCCTTGGTCCCCCAATAATTTGCATCAAATAACACCCATGACTGGACATCCCGGGCTGATTGCGGAGGGGGGAGGCGGTCTGGGCTCCCTGGTTTGATAACATACGAATGTTAATTTGTCGTTGTCCCTATTCAATCTGAAAATATGACTTGGAAACAAGGACTTGTAACCCCTGACTTCTTGAGATATATATAGCCCTGCTGGCTACTCTACTGTACCTCTGATTAACTTGCGGCGTTATGCTACCACTTGCCAGAGCTGGCAGCTGACAGCTCTGTCAGACTCTTTGGACGTGGTGAATTCCCTGTCGCGAATGCCTTCACTTCGAACCACAATTACTGAACGGAGCATCATAAACCAGTAAGGAAAGAACGGTGAGGTTTTTTATCAATTCTTTTTCGTGAAGTGCTGATGCAAACCATCTGCAATTGTTGAATCAATTTGAAAAAGGCAAACACGACGCGTGCTCAGAACTTAAAAAAAAACTCACGCAAGGCCGGCGCACGGCATGAAACCGATGCCTTGCTTGCGTACCAGATTTCTCGAAAGCGTACCTGATCTGGCACGACCGTACCATAGTGGCAACTGTAAAAAGGGACAAACGGAACATGCCATCTGATTTCTCTGTGGTACGTTACATGGTCAAAACTGAATTGATGTGAAGTTAAAAGCTATGACACGTGCCGCACTCCTCGTTCGCTGTATGACTCCGCTCCACACATCTTCCTCTCCGACGCTGTAAAACACATACATATAGGTTATCTCACACTAGGTATGTAGGGACCGATCCAATTTGGCCTAAACGGACGGTTTCCCTTGTAATATTGCGCTTGGTTTTTACCTACGTGTTTTCCAAGCAGCTTGGTGTTTTTTCCTACGTGTTTTTACCTACCTACGTGTTTCCTTCTCAGGTTTTCCAAGCTTTAACTTAAACATACACCTACACATACAAGGTTGGGCCTGACGCCCACGACTCGCCCTGGACGTCGGGACTCCGCTTCGCCACTTCAGGTTGCAGGTGGGCAGTGGAGCCTCTCCGCAGGCAACGAAGCTGCCCACCCTCCAAGTCTCCTTCTAATTGTCGTGTATGTATGTTTGTATGTATGAACCTGTATGCTATGTATGTATCGGCCCTTTACGCCACGTTCCTTGTTTGCCGGCGTCTCATCTTTCCTATCTTGCTTCTTTGATATAACCGGATGCCACATAAGCCGGATTAACGTAACTACTTCCTTAACGTAACAAATCTCTAGCGGATGGCACCTTACCTCTGCTAAAGATGAAAAAAAACACAACAAAAAACGTACCAGTTTTTTAAACAGAAAATAGCAAAATATTATGATGAAAACTATTTTAAATGAATAATTTGATTTACGCACTTCCATATGTCGTATAATGGACCACTCCTTTATCATAATTAACACAAAATATCCCTAATCAGGAAATTCACGTCATGTTATGCCAGACATAAACTTTTTATACCATTACGTAGTTATTACATGGTTATTATGCCAGATATGCCACGCGAAGGCAAACTGTCATAAGCCGGTTTTACAGCGGATTTTGCTGTGTTGCCAGACCACTCGGTCTCCGAGATAGAGCGATCCGACATAAAATAATGTGAAGTTAAAAATACAAGCGAATAGTAGTTCCAATTATAATATCTATTTCAGGTTAGAAATATTAATTCAATGGAATGGACCGAAAACTTACAAACGAAATATAACTTATTGCATAAACCACGACAACAAACTTCTAGACTACGTAACCAAACGGCAACCGCACTCATCTCTAGTTCAACTGGCAGTTATCTGGCCGCGACTTGGACCAGACGATCGTCGTTTGCCAGATGGCAAATGATGTGCCCGTTTGTGTCTTAAAATGCGTCATATATTCCGATCCTTAGCCGCTGATTGGTTGAATTTCTTACTTTGTGGTGCGTGCAGATCTGCGAGCCGTCACCTGTACACTACCGTCTGAGTTTGATCGGTGAGGGTTGAAAGGGGTTGTACATATACAGATTTTAAAGCTATTTTAATGTCTTTTTCAGGAAAAATGACTTGCTCTGAGGCTGTTTGCTATTATTTTTCATCTGTTCCATCTATTTTTTTCTTGCATCGTGTTTTTTTTTAAAGCCTATTTATATTTCTGGCATGGGAAGGAGGCCTATGCACCAGCGGCACCAGCCATGGCCGTATGCAGGCACCAGTGAAATATATATGGAACATTTAAAATTTCGTTGATAGTTGCCAACGAAACCTTTTCGTAGGACGATATGTGCTATGCTTCCCCATCAAGTGTAGTAGCTTTTCTTGTGATTCACAACTTATTTTTTCCTAAATGGCCTGTACAGTTTTAGATATAGCCTGCTCATGCTCTGTACCTATGGCTGCGTTCTTTGTCACGTTCCGTCCACGAAATCCGTGGACCTGGCTCTGGCGTCATGTGTCGTTCTTTATCCATTCCTCACGAATTCCGCGGACAGATTTCGTTGAATCTGCGGGGAACGCGCGGACTGAGAAAAGCTGTCCAGCCCCGTCCTGTGCGGTTCTTCCAAGATGGCGACGCACATTGGAAGTGAGACATTGCAAGGAAGACATTGCAAATTCGCAAGTAATGTTGTGGAGTGGATACGATTGGGCTAGATTGTGCGAAGATGTCACTAATGAATGTCATGTTCCCACCGGCGAGGATTTTCCGTTGCAGCGTGGTCAAATTCTCAAGTGTTGAGGTGAAACGGCAATAAGCTAGACACTACCTTCAGAAACTTCTTTTTCTGATTATTTGCATCTCCACCCAGTAAACATGCCGATGTCGGCCCGCTGTCCGCATGTGTCGGGGCGAGCTCGACATCTCGTAAACGGCATGCCGACATCGGGCCGCTCTCGGCCCGACATCGGTATACTGATCTGGAATATGCACATATGTCGGGTTGAATTCGGCATATCAATAGCGGCCAGCTGACGTCGGGCCGTTGTCAGACATCCCACTTCCCAGCAGTCAGCGGGCCCCTAGCGTCCCGACAGCAGCCTGACAGCGTCCCACGTTGGCTGGGTTCAGCTGCATATCGGCTTGGTGGACATTCCACTCATCAGCTGACAGCGGGCCACTGGCGTCCAGATAGCGGAACGACGTCGGTCCGCTGTCGGCATGTTCACTGGGCAACGACCAATGCAAATTTCCTCCCTGCCCTTGACATGCCTGTCATAGCATGCCCTGGACATGTCTGACATTCATCTACCTAGAACAAGAGCCATCTCAGAATGATTTCGCATTTGTATCCTTTTTATTGTTGACACCATGAGCATTAAATTAGGCATCAATGGCCAATCACAATAAGATCATAGGTGGGAGCTTTGTATAATTACTGGCGTTGCCAACAAGTGCCAACCACATTGCTTTAATGTAATAGCATGCAATGAATGCCAATCATAAAAATTAGTAGGAAGGTTTGCGAACAGCGACACAAATGGCTCACATAAGTAATCCGGCGCGAAATTTCACAGAACGTTCCGCGGCTGCAGTCCACGAAATATGCAACGAAACTCTCCACGGAATTCGCGGAATGAAGGAGACAAATAACGCACCCTATGTGTGATGGGGAGGAAGGTAAACAGACAAGAGGGACCACTATGTCTAATCAAGGGATGAGGCAAGTGTGAAATGTGCATAGTTTACCAAGTGTGCCCATTGCACGTAGTTTAAATTTGGGTGACTTGCCTGCCATCAGGAATCTTTACTGTGCATATGTCAGGCCACATTTAGAATACTGTGTCCAAGCTTGGTCCCCTAGTTACGAGAAAGATTGTTGGCTTTTAGAGAGAGTACAAAAGAGGGCAACAAAAATGGTTAATGGTATAGGCAACCTGGCATATGAGGAAAGATTGAAGAAATTGAATATGTTTTCACTTAGATATAGAAGGCTGAGAGGAGATCTCATCGAGGTTTTTAAATTTGTTCATGGTCAGGAACAGGGATATCTCAGGGAAATGTTTGAATTAAACAGAAATGATGCAATTAGAGGTCATCAATTCAAAATTAAAGTAAATCACAGCAGGACAAGGTTAAGACAGTCTTTCTTCACCAACAGGGTAGTAGAACACTGGAACCAGCTGCCAGGAACAATTGTCAGTAGCAACACACTGAACATCTTTAAAAACGGCATAGACAATCATTATAAGAATAGGGGGCTTGTTTTTCTGTATTCCAGGGAGGGTTGATTGACAGATTTGGTGGGCAACTGGTTCAGTGTACAAAGTGCAACCAAGAAGGGCCCTTGTGGCTCATAGTTGCACTGATCTTTTATGTCTTTATGTCTTTATGCCATAAGGGTGAAATTCTTTATCAAAGCGCTTTTTTGGCATGGTGACATTGCTAATATTAGAAGCTACGTATCTGATCATTATAAAACCTCCACAAGATGATTGAACATGTCATAATTGTGTGAGGTTTCTATTTGTGTAATCTTGTGTGATGTCAATGTCTACCATATGGAAACAAAAATATAATGAACAGACCTTACTCATACAAAATACTTCATGGAGGTGCATAAGCCTTCTACAGACAATTCAGCATGTGACACATATGTACCTATTAGGTTTTTACTTTTCTACACTGTGCTAGGTCCAAGGGGAAATTTTTAAAACTGAATTTCTTGCTTGCTGACATGACCAATGTCTGACATGACAAGTACTGACATGACATGACAAGTGCTGACATGACAGTTGAATGCCTCTCCGTGCCATTCAACTATTACAATTTATCTTAGGTGTATGCCAAATTATTTGGGTTTGGACGTTTGTGACCCTGGATCAGATCAAAGGTTACCAAAGTTTTCAAAGGAGAGTTTTTGTCTTACAGGCATGGCAAATTGAGCAAACTATGTAATTATTGCAGTTTAAATTGTTCACAAGTTAATTTTACCTCCAAAAGGCAACAAAAGAGGTTGGGATGGGTCAGTTAGGCTGGATATTTAACCTGAAATGTTCGAGGATAAAAATGAAGCTGACAAAATTTCATCAAAAAGGAAGTTAGGCTAAGTTATGTCAAGACAGGTTAGGACAACCCAATGTGGTTCAGAGGGTCTGCAAACCATCTCGACCACAGTCATAGCCTAATGTGGCTGATAGGGATTGGAACATGAATGACGTCGTACCGCCGTTGGCCCGACAGAGTTTCGAATTTGATGTTGGCGTTGTACTTTACCAACAGTATCAGGTTTTACCAGGCGTGGATCCAGGAATTGTCATGAGGGGAAGCTTGTCTGTATGGGCGCCGCTGCGAATGTACCTGGAGGGGCACATTTTCCTTCCGAGGAGCGCCACTGGAGGAAAAAATGCTAGGGAGACTGGTACATTCGGACCTCCCAGAAATGTATTTTTGAGTTATAAAGAGGATTGCCTTCGTCCCTTCCCCTACGACCCGCCTTTTCACCCTATCCGCTCCGGCGACCATGGCTGGATATCCCGGGTGTGTTCGTGTCCACCAGGTATCGATACTGGAGCACGTGGTACATCACTGGGAAGTATTGCATTTTTGGTGCCAGGCCTGATTTTATTTTTGTCCGGGATTCGGGACGTTTTTTTCGGCGCTATGCACGATTCTTGGGGTTCCAGGTCGGTTTCTCAGGCCAGGATTCGGGGTCCCCGCTGGATTTTTCTAAGTCTCTGATTTATTTTTATATGGTCCTGTCACGAGTTTTTGTCCTCCCTGTTTCTTTGTATCCCGAGCACAAATTATAAGCGTCCCGACGGCAATTTTGCGGTCCCACCACTATTTTTGGGAGCTCCTGCGCGATTTTGCTTCGGGGTCAGGCGCGAGTCTTCGGGGCCCCAATGCGTGTTGTCGGAAGGCACAATTTTTTGTGACCTCTTTTTTCGGTGTGCGAGTTGCGTTTCCGGTTCCCGTCGTGATTTTTGAGGCCCCGGTACGTTTCTTGCGTGGCAAGGGCACGTTTTTTTAGAGAACCATACGCAATTTGTGACGCATTTGGAGTTATTTTTGGGATTCCAGAGTTAATTTCCGGGCCCTGATTGACATGTCATAGACCGCGTGGTGAAGTGCAAATGCATACATTTTTAGGAGCCAATTTGCGGATCCCGATTAAGTTCTTCATTTTGGTGTATATTTTGTGGCCATCTTCCCCCTAAGGAAAACTTCTTAAATATGCCTTTGCGTGTGTCATTAAATCGATATTTTGAGTTCATTTTACAGTCCCATTTTGGGGGCGGTGAGATAGTTTGGTCCCCTTCACGCCGCTTGGAGAATGGGGAGAGGTCATGGCTTCCGTGTCCCTATCATTTAGATCCGCTAGCGCATAGACCCCGTGAAGTTTTCTGTGAATGCATCGTAATTATTCACGGCAATCCATACATGTCTAGAAAGACGGCGGTTAATGCAATTTGGACTATTATGCCACAAGGAAAACGACACTGAACCACCAAAATGGAACCAATGGAAACTCCGATTGGTCTGGTCAAAATATTATTAGGACCATTTGAACCAATTCCATCGGGAAGCATTCAAACCATTAGGGACCATTAAAACCACTAGGAAAATCCCAATAGTTCCTAATGGTTTCCAATGGATTGTTTCCAAGGATGGGGGGGGGGGGGTCGATTCAATCTGAAAATATGTGTTGAAAATAAAGACTTGGACCCACTCCCTTCGTGAGAGGTTTCCAGCCCTGTTGGCGACGATGCTATACCGTCTGATCGACTTGCTACATCATGCTACCACTTGCCAGTTGTCCGACACTTTTTTATGTAGGGAATTTCTTGTCGAGAATGCCTTCCTTTCACACCACGACAATTTCTGAACGGAACACCACACACCAATAAAGAAAGAACGGTGAGGTTCTTTGATCAATTCTGTGTCGTGAAATGCCGATTCAAACCATCCGCAATCGTTGAATTAATTGGAAAAAGGCATGCACGAAATGCGTGCCCCCGACTTCAGCAGGCGCTCTGCCTGAAACCGATATCATACGTGCGTACCAGATTTGTCGAAAGCGTACCAGAATTGGTACGATCGTACCCCGGTGGCAACCCTGGAGGATGAGGAACGGACCGAACATGTCAGTTTTTAGAACCAAAATAATTAAATCTTCAAATCAAAGTTATATGAAATGAAAGTTAATTCACATGTACAATATCAGTCTATACGCCCAATAACGGACCATTCCTTTCTATAATGAGTACAAAATGTCCGTGAAAAGTAAACGTATTTGGCGTTATGCTAGCTACTAACTTTTATACCATCTATAAAGTTATTATACCAGCTATACTAAACACGAGCAAATTTCCGCTGTAAAGCCAACTATAGAAAACCGCATAGTGGTGCGGCTTCAACCCTCTTATAAGTTTGGTTTCATTTTGGGGTAAGTTTGCACTTTAGGGTAGTTTTTGAATAGTTGGAATTCCTTTTTCAGATGCAATGTTTATGAATGTGGTTAACATGATTAAGTCATAAAGTGTTCAGACTTGTGAGAGTCACAGGGGCCATTTGGGTTAAGCCTGTAAAGGGATATGCTATAAGCCTGTACAAAAATATACTCAAGAGTAGGGACCCCAACCAATACAACAATCTAAATAAAAACTATCCCCCAACATCCTTTACACCTATGAATAACTACCTACCTATCTTGCCCTATTCACTTGATCCTGCATAACAAATGTGTAGATGTAGGTACCTAGTTCCCTATCAATAATTTTCCAAATCCATCCATGCCTGCTTAAACAGGTCTGCATGGTGTACACCTACTATAATAAATCTCACCCCACGCACCACTAATTAGAACCTGAAAACGATTATCCAGCTTAAAGAGTTGTCCACAGTACTTTTTAAAATACATTAATGGGTAATCTTTAAGTATTACCCCTCATGCTTTCTTTATGCAACAATGCATCCGAGTCACTGTCAGCTGACTGCCAGTCAGCTGTTGGTGACATCACTCAAACATACAGAAACAACACTTCATATGAGTGCACTGAATGACCCCAGGGCATCACCAGGAATATTTATAAGGGGTCGATGTGGTGCTCATCCATGGGCATCAGCAACAAATTTATGTCTACGAAGCAGTTGTGGAGGTATATATTCAGGGCTTCACAGGACATTTTCCTTTGGTGGGTGGTGGTTGAGATGGCACTTTAGATACAGCGCAAGGAATTTCCTGCTAGGCGAGGGTGTGCAGATTCTATTTCACGATGGTGAAAACCTAACCTAACAATAACCTAACCTAACCCTTATAAATATTCCTGGTGATGCCCTTGGGTTATTCAGTGCACCCAACTGGGGGTGTCTTGGTACGTTTGAGTGACATCACCAACAGCTGACTGGCAGTCAGCTGATGATGGCTTGGATTCATTGTTGAGATAAAGGAAGTCTGAGGGGTAATACTTGAAGAATACCCATTTAATGAAGGACTTCACATCAAGTGGCAGCCTATTCCATTGATACCCTTTGACAGAAGACCTGTTATCACTTAACTGTCATACACCTTGACTTGTCCAACCTGGAGTGATGACCCCTATGTCAATGTGATATTCTAAATAGAAGGGTATCATCCAGATTGACCTTACCCTAACCCTTTCATGATTTTATACATTTCAATCATATCACCCCTTAATCTCCTATACTTGAGCAAGAACCTGCATATCTAGTGCTGTAAGCCCTTCTCCATATTATAAATAACCTACCTAGTCCACTGATGAGTCTAATGGCTTTGTACTGCAATATTTCTAGCATTCCTATATATTGATATCTTTTTAAGTAGGTGGTGTGTAAAGAACATGCAAAACTTCATCTTCATCGGAGATCATCGAGGAAATAAACATCTCCTCAGTCGGCATGCTCTACATAGCGTATTCGGCCCACCCTGTGTCGAAGATTGGCGCAGTTGGTTAGGGCATCTGCTTTCCACACAGATGGTGGATACCTCATAACTAACCCTTGACCTTGGTGAGATTGACTGGGTCCAGATCACTGGGCACATCTCAGTAACTGACAAATGGGACACCCTGCTGAAATTGCTGACACCTATTCTCGACGAGCACAGCCACGCAGAAACATCAAAATTCGGAACCCAACAGCACCACATGTCAGCGAAGCTACCAAACAGCTCATGCACCGACAAAATGTAGCTTTGCACTTGCAAGATAGAAGCACATACAAAGTACTTAACAGACAAGTTTGCTCAGCTATTAGAGCTGACTGCAGGGACCATATTAGCAGAAAGATAGCTCAGAAAGGCCCATCAGCTGCATGGTGTGCTATTAAGCCCATTAGTGACACCAAAAAAGGCTCTCATAGAGTTCAACCTCAGGTCCTACCTGAGCAGTTAAATCAATACTTTGTTAGTGTCAGACCTAAGGTATCAGCAGAGGTCAAATGCCAGGCAAACATGTCTGAACACACACCTCCCAGTTGCTGGCTATCGCACGTCTCTACCAGCTCCTATAAAGTATCACCCATATCCCTTGAACAGCTAACCAAAATTGTCATGGACATGAGGAGCACAAGTGCTTGTGGACCCGACGGGATCTGCATTAAGGTTATCAAATTTCTGTTCTTTTTATCAGGAAGTGCTGCTCGACATTATAAACACATGCCTGACTACAGCTGATATCCCCTCCACTTGGAAACAGTCAATAGCAACTCCCATTCACAAATCAGGAGATCCTTCAGATCCCTCTAATTTTAGGCCCATCTCATTGGTTCCGGTTATCGCCAAAATCACAGAGAGGGTAGTGCAGAAACAACTCTATCACTAGCTGAACTCAGACCACCTACTGGCCCAAACTCAGCACAGCTTCAGACCACGCCACTCTAAGGAAACCGCTCTCATCTCAGTCACGGACAAAATACTAGCAGCAATGGACCATTCGGAAGTAGCTCTCCTTTGCATTCTGGACCTCAGTAAATGCTTCGACGTAATAGATCGCACCAAATTGCTCACTAAACTAGAACTCCATGGAATCGATACTGACTGGTTTAGGGCTTATCTGGGAGGTCACATGCAGGCTGTTAGCATCTCAGATCAACGCGGAAACAGGCAACTCTCCTCCTTTCTCCCAAACAACATAGGTGTTTTTGAAGGCTCATCACTAGGTCCACTCCTCTATTGCATCTTTTCAAACGACCTCAGTTTGCACGTCCCGGTAGCACACGTCCCTCAGTTCGCAGACGACACCCAGGTCCTCATCTCCGGTCGCAAATCTGATCTCCCAAATCTGATAAATCAGATGGAGACATGTCTGAACCAACTTTACGACTACTTCCTGGATAACGGTTTGGAGGTAAACCCGACCAAAACTCAACTTCTCACGTTCGGATCGCGTCAAAATATTCGCAATATTACCCCGATACGAGTGTGCTTTAGGGACGCCGTGATAGATGAGAGTCATTTGTGTAGGAACCTTGGGGTGACATTTGATCGCCACATGTCGTGGGATTCCCATGTAGCTGTTGTGGTCCGCAAGTGCACTGGATTCCTTCTGGCCCTGAGCCATCTGCGTCACCATCTGCCAACCGGTACCCTCTTCCCTATAGTCAATAGCCTAGTTATATCCAATATCCGCTACCGCATATCTGTTTACGGGAACGGGTCGGCAGCAAACATCCACAGACTACACAAGATCATTAACTTCGCCACTAGAGTTGCGTCCGGTCTACGGAAATTTGATCATATTTCTGATGCCCGTAACGAGTTGGGTCTCCTCACTGCAGCTGATCTGCATCTATTTCACAGCCTTACTTTTCTCCACAAGATCATTCTGACTGGTGAGCCAACGCACTTTGCCGGTCAAATCACGGCAAACGCTACCATGCGAAACCGGCATACGCGTGCAGACGACCACCTGCACCTGCCAGCCATACACAGAGAGGGGGGGCCGCAGGAGATTTCACTACTCGTCTGTCTTCCACTATAACAAACTCCCTTCTGAAACAAAAACATCGAGCCTGTCTAACTTCAAGAAGCATGTACTAGCTTATATCCACGAGCAACACTAATCACACAAAAAGAAACTTACAAAATGGATTTGTGTACACTATGAACTCACATTTAGGCCATCGCTTTCCTATCACTTCTATAAACTACTCGTTTATAGCTCGTGTTGCAAGCACGGTGTGTGTAGTGCAGATAGTGATATGGGTATTGTATTATGTTGGTGTATGAATGTTTGTTGCGCATCTGCTCCCACTATCGACCACATATCTATCCTTTCTTTGTAAACATCTGTGAGTTTTGCCCAGACTGTCCATAACAGCCACTATACGTGGAGGGCATGTATCGTGAAATAAATAAATAAATAAATAAATAATGGGTTCGAATCTCGGCGCCGGTATGCTTTTTAACCTGATAACACAGTCGTTAGCAGTCAGGGCCGTTGGTTAATGTTGCACTTTAGATCACTTTACACCATGATATGAGTTGCTTGATATAATACTATTTGTCCATGAAAGTAAAGAGGGAAATACTCGATTAAATCCTACTCATGCAATGAATGTCCAATTGGACCATTTGGAATTGTCATCATGGAACTTTGTCTTTGGAAAGGGTGCTTCTGCCTACACAAATTGAGGGGGCATTCAGGCACACTGAAGGTCAGACTTCTTTCAACGTGCAACTCTGGCCGAAACCTGAAGGGACACTGGTGACACTTGCCCCCAGCGCCCCTTGTATCCGCCCCTGTCCCAGAAACAATTGAAAGGGATTCTGATGAACTGGAGCCACTGAGATGGTTCCATGACAGATTCACGCTGCCCCGTGGTAAGACCTCTCACTTTCTGCAGGCATTCAACTTTTGGTATCTTAGAACCAAAGTGGTCATACACCTACCTCACTGCAAGGGTTTATGACCCCATGAAACATTGCATCCATATCCAGTTCAAGTTGTTTATTTCAACAGCCAGGTTCCGTACGCACCACATTCCGTTACATTTTGAGTGCAAGCAACGTTACCGAAGGAAGTGCAGAAGATCCCCGGTTAACATGTCTCTCACATAACGCTCACCGGTGTGGGGGTTCGGACACCTAAGATCTGAAACTAGAAGCACAAAATGAAATTTGGAGGAATTACGGCTGTAGTGAACTCACAGCAGTATACATTTCATGATCCCAGGTCTTCAGGTCTTCAGGGTCAAATAAGGTCACAATCGGCCTCCACTCCACCCCAGTCGGCACCGCCCGTATGTACAGAAAGTATGCACGTTCCACTGCCGAACGGTAGATAGAGACCGTTCATACGTACGCTCGTTACTACGCTGGTACAGACCGTGCGTGCAGTCGTTACGGTCGGTAGTACGGACCCATCGGGCGATCGTTACGGCCAGCGTTTTAAGTAAGGGCTCCATGTATGTACAGATTATTCCAAGTGGGGTTGGACATAGGCAAAGTGCAGCAAAGGCAAGGAAGTCATGAAGACTTCCTTGCCCTTATATCTCACACTCTTATAAATAATTCCTAGTATTCTGATTACCCTGTTCATAGTGATAGCTGTGGTATGTGGCCCCACTTGGAATGCTGTGTACTGGCATTGACAGTGATACATTTTTGCACAAAATTAGGTGGAATATACCACCTACTGAACACCGAATTGACATAATTTTCAATGGCATCATGCTTTTTGGTGCCTGTTGTGAAGGCACTTTTCTCATTTCTAACTGCATCCCATTTGCAAGTATCATGCTTATGCTCACCATAACGGATCCAGGATCATGGTAGCGAAAATCATGAAGTGCAATTTCAGGTGAATAGTTTCCTATGATGTGCTGTGTTATACAATACCAATTTATAACATAGGCATTTGCATTGTTATCCCTGATTTCAGTGTCACCAAATTAGGTTCATCTCAAAACATGCAGTGGGAACAGTGATTGTCGAGATTGTCACAAAACTACTGGGTTTGTAGGTCTCCACACATTTTTGATAACATTATTTCCATGATGATTTAGGACATCCTGCTGTACCTGTTGCAACATCTCACACTTCACAAGAATAAATATTATATTAACACTGGACAGGGAGCCCTTACTTAGCAAGAAACAGGTATGCTAGAAGGAATGCAGCACAATGCTATGGGCTTATCGATTGACTAAAGAAATGTATAATATTAGCAGCAGCTTATTGTAGCATTAGTTATGTATTTATTCAAGTCTAGGAGATTAAGGGGTGATCTGATTAAGATGCTGAAGATAGTAAAATGGTTAGATTATGTGCAATCTGATTGATACTTGTCTAATTAGGTTCTCACATACACAACAATTCAGGTTAGACAAGTTAAGGTGTATGGCAATTAAATGCCAACAAGTTTTCAGTCAGAGAATGGTTGATCACTGGAATAATCCACCTAGAAATGTAGTGGGGAGTCACTCATTGAATGCATTTAAAAGTAGAGTTGATAAATTGTTCAGGCGAAATCTTATTTTGAGTTCTAAATTGTGCAGTTGGGAGATGGAAAATGGTGTGTATGGAGTGGGATTGTGATAGTAGGCCTGATGTAGTGCTTATAAATGGAGAACTGTGCTTGTGACATGTCTGCATGGAGATGGGCCCATGAGGCTCTTGTTAAGCCTTATTACTTGTAGAAGTCATTGTAGTAACATTAAATTAGCATTGTGTATGTCAGGTCAATTGCTGTGAATTATTGGCAGAATGTATGTTAAAGTTTGGCAATATGCCAATGAAAAGAGCATAGGGTGAATTTTGATTACTGGTCCAGGAACTTCCTGAGCTATGCTTCATTATGATTATCTGACAATATTTGGTGGCAACTCTCGTGAGCACATAGATACATTTCTTGCCACAGCATGTACTTGTCTTGCATGGACATGTACATGTTTTGTAGAAGCATACATGTTAGATTGAACATTCCTTAAATATACTATATAAAATATCCATGCTACAAATATCGATATGGTGCTAATTTAAAAAGTTCAGCTCTGTCTTCAGGACTTTTGAATTTGGATCAAAGCCTTCAGCTCCCAAAAGAAACCCATACATGTCATTAGTGAATAACTAGATGTCAAAAGGTTTTTTTCTAGTTGAGTGAGGGAACATGCATGTTTAACTTCGACAGCCAATTTCATCACTTGAAGGAAGTGAATTATGTACAGTAAATACTTCTAAACGTTCCTTTCACATGAGTGGTGTTAGTGAACCTTAGTTGTATACATTGGTGTCGCCACAAAATTATTATGGGGGGGGCAATGTTGAAAGGGGGCCTCCTGCTCCCCGAAAGGGGCCTCCACTGTGTTACGACCTCCTATTGTTTTTTAGGCTCTTACTATGGTTTCAGAATGTGAAACATGATTTCATATTGATGTCTTGTTTGATCTTGGCACGGTGCATCATTTATGCAAAACACAATAGCAATTTCTTTTTTAAGAGAACTGAGCCATACAAGACCATGAATAAGTAATATGTGGATAAATACCTAAGTGCCAAAACAAACCAATGTCTTAATGCTTTCTCGACCAGAAGAATCTTCCCGCTGGCCTCTAGATTGCAGCGAGCTGGCGTGGCTGGTGCTAAGCGTATCTTAAAGATATCTCCCATTGATCAACCCACTTCTATGTCCAGCAAGTCTTAACTGAATATAGCTAGATTCATCACTACTGTTAGTCATTCCCAACAGCTTGATGTCATAAGCAAGCTTAAACGATCACTTCTCAGTCCTAGGACCACAATTTCGTGAAGGTGACCACGAGAAATGGATTGAATTGGTTTTCTGATTGCCATCTTAGGGATTTCTTGATTTTTTAATAACATTTGGTGCTTGCTGCAAGGCACCTGGCACACAAGCTAAAATAATAAATCCTCAGCGAATAAATGCACGACAAGAACAAGCATTGTTGAACAAAAGTGCATAAATGACAATGCAACAATGGCAATGCATAAATAATGCGAAACCTTCAAATTCCACGCCGTCACGCCCATGGTTTTCGCTGTGCTATACCGTTTTGTAAATGACGTCGTTTGGAAGGTATTGAAGCTGGGAAGCTCTAATCATGCAGGCTGTAATCACAGAAGAGAATTTTGTAGGAAGAAAATGCATTTAAAAAACATCATTCCTCCCATTTTGTATGGGGCATCAGTGTTGTTTTGTGTGCTAGTGACGGATAATTTGCCCCCCTCAATGTTGGCTTTGTCCCATTGGCGTATGTTTCTGAAAATTATTGGGAGACCAGTGGCGTACCTATATTTGCGTCAAGGGGAGGAGGCGGGAAACGTATTTGGAGGGGGTCCACTTACCCCATTAAAATAGTTTTCGGATTTTGACCACTATTTTGTCAAATTTTTTAATACAATAATTAGTGACCAACTTAAATATCCTATGGAGGGGCCTAATCTACCACTATCGTTTCTGATTCCATCGGATTTCAACCATAACTCCCCCACCCTGTTCGAATGGCATTCGCCACACTTCGTGCGATGCTACGGTTTCTGCTAGGCCTCCTACGTTTTGCTAATTGCTGCCACATGATACACTTGCGTCATATTCGACGTGATGGAATGCTTCGTATGGACGTTCGTTGCGAAAATTCGATGAATTAATGAATTAAATTCGGTCATTACTTCCCTACTTTCAATCTTCCAATTCTATCTTTGATTAAATATGCTCCTAGATTGGCTACCGAACCGAGGCCCTACCTCAGTGTTCTTTTTTTACCCGTTTCGTCTCTCTTTGTCTACGGATGTGTCTGAGGGCTCCAATTCATTTTTGTTACGGACCCAATATATTTTCGATACCCCTGCTCGTTTTAGGGTTTTGTTCTTTTTGTGGTGCAACGACGATTTCTTTTAGGTGTCTGGGCGCTTTCAAAGATCCCGATGTATTTATTTAGTGCTCGGTCTTTTTGTTCGTTTTGGGACCATGTTGCTTTTTGAGGCTCCAGCCCCTTTTTCAGGTCCTTGTGCGGTCACATGTCCTCTGCGTGCCTTGAGAGCTTCCGGTGTATTTTTTTAGAGCTCCCGGTATGTTTATTTAGGACCGCAACGCATGTTTTAAGGCCCTGTCGCTTTTTGCGAGACTGTGCGCTTTGGAGGGCCAGTTGCACTTTCGGCCCCCGTTGTGCTCTTCGGTCCCGCTGTGTTTATTTGGGGCTTCTGACGCACATTTGTGGGGCCCCAGTACAATTTTGGGGCTTCGGTGCGATTTTCTGGGTCCCAGCGCGAATTATCGCGCCCAGGCGTGTGGTTCTGGGGACCCAACGCCAGTTTCCTGGGCCCAACACGATGTTTGTGGAACTCTTCTGAATTTTCTTTAAAGTCCGAATCCCGGTTTTATTTTTTCGAGCCCCTGGCGCCATGTTTTTGAATCTCGCCTCGATTTTTTCGAGCTCCGATATGGTTTTCGATGCCGTACGCGATTTGTGAAGGCATCTGATGATATGTTCCGTGCTCCAGAGCCAATTTTCTGACCTGGACAGTTATTTTTTAATCCCTCCTTATTTTGGAATGCTCCGGCTTGATTTTTTTGGGGATACCGATGCGATTTTTTGGGGTCACACTGTGCTTATATGGGGCCCTAGACGCAAATTTTTGGGAGCCCGACGTGCATGTTTGATGCCCAGACAAAATTGTTGGGACTACCGATGGTAATTGTGGGTCCTGAGCGCGATATTTGGGGGAACCGGTTCGAGTTTGCGAGGCGCGTTGTACTTAGCTGTGACCCCCAACGCGATCTTGGCAGTTCCTGTTGCAGATTTTCGGGCCTCGGAGCGAGTTTTCTGGGCCCGCCGTATTTATTTGGAGCCCCTGCCCGAATTCTGGTGGACCGACGCGAATTTTGGTGGCCCCAGCGAGACTTTTGGGGCCCCGGCACGATTCTTGGGAGCTTATCCCTCTTAGGAGATAGGGGGCATTTGCGTGATTTTCATGGTCCCGGCGTGACGTTTTGATACCCCCAGGCTTAGCGTGATTTTCAGGGGCGCCGGCCGGCTCTTTTTGGGCCGATGTCGTGATTTCCAAGTACCCCGGCACGACTCCTACAATTTCTTACGGGTTTCTTGCAAATTATAGGTCTCCTCTCGCGTCTTATGGGTCTCGTCTCATTTCCTGGACCCTCTTTACCGGTTTGGATGTCTCCTCGTGTGTCCTACCCTCCTCCATATTCAATGGCCCTCCTCTCCCGTCTTGGAGGGCCTCCTACATCCTGGGGCCCCTTTAACATGACATGGGGCTTCCTCTCGTGTTCGAGGGGCATTCTCTGCCAAAATCGAGGGCCTCCTACCACGCCTCGTGGGCCTCCCCCTTTGTCCTGGCAAAGATGATGTCTTGAGGGCATCATCAATTTTGGAAACCTCACCACCTTCCATACCTGCTACCACAGTGATAAATTATTCGTGAAATAGGGTTGAATGTACCACCTTATTGAACAATGAGGAGACATCCTTATCAAAGTACTATCGACATCATGCTTCTTGATGCGTGTTTGTGAAGTCTCCATGCCTCGTTTTTAACCGTGGTTTGTGTGTAAGTATCATGCTTATGCTTACCATTACAGATTGTGATACATCTTGTACCAAACGCGATTTCAAGGTAAAGAGAAAACCCATGATACGGTATACTGTTCAAGAGATAATTTGCTGATAGTATGCCATTCTTATCATTGTAATTAACATAAGTATCCCTATATTAGGTGTATCCCAAAATAAACGAAACAGATGCTCATATAAACAGGCCATGGGCTCAAAATTGAGTTTGAAGGACCTAAACAATATTCTAAACGATATCATTTCCATGGGGAAGATCGACATCCTAGTGGACTCCTTACGACATCTCACACCCCATTTTCTGGGGACCTTCTTACCCGTCTTGGAGCCTTCTGTCTCGCCTGGGAGCCATCCCTCTTATCTAATGGCCTTTCTCTCTATTTTAGGGGCCTCCTCGTTCATCATGGGGTCTCATTTCCAATCTTGTGTCGTCCTCTTCCGAATTAGGTGCCTCCTGCCACGTTTCTGGATCATCCATATCTATCTTGGTGGAAACTTAGCCGTTTTAGGGCCGGTTTTTGCGTCTCCGAAACCTCATTTCAAATCCACTGGCTTTCTCTCCGTCTTAGGGCCTCCTCTCATTTTGTGGGGCCTCCCTTCCCCGTATTTGGACCTCTTTTTGCAATCCTGGGGACCTCCTTTGCAATCCTGGGGGCCTCCTTGGCAATTCTAGGGGCCTCCTTTGCAATTCTGGGGGGGGCTTCCTTTGCAATCCTGTGGGCCTCCTTTGCAATCCTGGGGTGCCTCCTTTGCAATCCTGGGGGCCTCCTTTGCAATCTTGGGGCCTCCATGCTAATTGTTGGCACTCTCGTGATTTATGGGGCCTCCTATCCTCTCCTAGGTGACTCCTTTGTCAAATTAGGATCCTCCTCTCACGTCTTGGAGGCCTCCTCACCTGTGTTTGGAGCCTCATTATCCTTTATCAGGGTGATTTTGTGTCATAGTCCCAAATCTTCTCTTCTAGGGTCCTCCTCTTCCAAAATATGGGCCCCATCTGGCTGGTCTCAGTGGTCTTCTCTCATTCCTGCGGGAGACCTTCTTACCCATCTTGGGGCTCCCTCTTGCGTCCGGAGAAATGTCTCCCTATCATTCATTATTTTCTATTGTAGGGGCCTCCTCTTCCATCTTGGGGGCCTCCGTTTTCCAAATTAAGAATATCCTGCCACCCATCTGAAGCTTTCTTGTCTAACCTGGGTGGCTTTCTGCCTATCTCGGTGGCATCTTTTTCGTCCTGGGGGCCTCCTCCTAATATCTGTCCTTCGTCTCTTATTAGGACATGATTATATTTCCCGCGAGCCTCGTTGCCAGTCTTGGGGCCTCCTTGACAGTACGATCGTCTGTCTCGTCGGCCTCCTTGTTCACATTTTTCCTGTGCATTTCCGGATATGGGCCTCCTCAAATGCCGGGGCGCCCAGTCTCACGGCAGGAGGGTGACTGCCCCCTCTGCCCCCTCTGCCCTCCCGGTGTCGACGCCCCTGGTTATATAAGGTTTGTTCTTAAATGGTACCTTTGTTATGAACTTTGCATACTGAAGTTCCTCAGAAGATAGATGCTGAAGTTGTTCTGTTGATTGTGTGCATGTGATGTAAGTGTGCTGGCTATTTCCACGACAGGCGGAGTTGGCTATCCATGAGCCAGCGGCGTTCGGTGGTGGATGATGCTGGCAGCCCGAAGAAGGCTGTGAGACCTCAACTAGCTGAGGCCACATCCACCAACGGCATTGACCAGTCAGCTGACCACTATACCTGCTCCTCGGCCAACGTCACAGTGTCCATTGACGGAGCAGCTGCGCCATCGACTGTGTGGACGTGCTTCTGAGCCAGCCATCCCGGCGGCGCACCAAAATGGACTGGAGCAGGAGCTGACTTCAGGCGGTCAGCGGTGCCGGCTGGCGAGCTGCACCAGGACCGTGCAGCGCACCACAATGGACGGGAGCAGCAGCTGGAGCGGGAGCGGACGCCAGTCGGCCAGCCCGGTGCCGGCTGGCGAGCTGCACCAGGACCGTGCAGCGCACCATGGACTGGGCAGCAGCGGCAGCAGGGCAAGGAGCGGACGGTAGGCGGCCGGTCCGGTGCCGACGTGGCGAAGGCTACACCGGGACCATGCAGCACCACAATGGACGGGAGCAGGAGCGGGAGCGGACGCCGGTCTGCCGGTCAAAGTGCCGACTGTTGCGAACCGGACGCTGCGCCGGGCGGCGGTCACACTGGCGTTGACAGTGGCGCTGGCGCCAGTGACGTATGCTCAGCAAAGTCCGGACAGAGGTCCGGCCCATGTGCCGGCCGACTCCAGCTCTGTGCTGAACGGTGCTGGAAAACATCCGCATTGGCCTACCAAGCGCATCTGCCCTGTAAGTACCTCCGGCCAACCGCGGCCAGCTCGGCCAGAGATGACTCACCAATCTCATCTTGTGATTGTGCCAAGCTTGATGACTAATTCAGACACGAACCGATTCTAGCTTCCCAGTTAGACACAGAAGAGTATCCCGTTGAGCGAATGCTGGTGTCGTTCTAAGTGAGTGACCTGGAGTTACTCGATATCTGGGCTGTGATGGTGACGAACATACCTGTCGGAAGTACATGACTAAGCATACCATGGCTTCGCATATATGACTGAACTGTTTTTTTGCTCAAAATTTGTTTCTTTTATATTTATAGTCCCACCACGACTCAGATGTAAAGTCAGGTGACCTTAGTTGTACTGTAATTTGCCATTGGCCTCCACTTTCGGTGACTTCTGGGGTTGCTCACTAGAAAGTATGAGACTAAACTGCTGGTAATGCATGGTAAAGACAATACATGTGCAGGCACAAGTTGCTAATTACAAATACCTGTGCAGGTACAAGATCTAGCTGTTATCCATACACATTGAACGGTGGAGTCTGTATTTAACCGCCTAGGCACGGCAAATAATGAAATGCCAGGCTAATATTTGCAGTTTCACCTGTTGACGAATGGAAGAAACGGATAATCAGGATATTATTGGGAAACAATCTAATTGACAAGCACCTGTTTTTTTTCAACTGTAGCAGGATTTTCCAGTATTCCTAAACGGTTTTGAAGTGAGGTATATAATTATACAAATCGTCTTCGCGGGATCAGGGTTTCCAGGTCTAAATTGGCCTATTTCGCAAAAATTTAGCAGGTTTTTTTCTTCTCGCCAAATGTCTCCAATTTGCGGATATGGAATCGCCAGATATTTTCAAAGCTAGAGAGCTATGTTCATGGCAACCGCACATGTGACGTGCAAATTGACTATACAGCAAACAAAAATGTTTTATGCTTTGTTGGTCTAACCACCAGTCGAAAAGGTAGGGAAAAGTGGGTCATCGAACTAAGTATAAAGCTTAATAGCCGCCACGCCATCTTTATTTTTTAGGGGCTACAACCAGATCATGTGAAGGTATAAGCTATGTTTGCGTCAATTGCCTTGCAATATTCCATTCGCTTAAAAGAACGAGTTGTTAAATTAATACGGCTACAACATTCGTCACTGCTGAACAACCTCCCGTGTCTTCGTTGTTACCAGTACAATAACCAAGCTATCCAGCCCTGACATGGTGCAATTGTTGTTCCCACGCGCTGCTCGACTCTGTCTCTGTACTGTCATCAATAGAAATAGCCTAAAAGTTCACTCGATCTCATATATCGATCTCGATAAATATTCATAGTTGTGACAGCATGCATCAATGCAATTCGACATCGCACATTATCACAAAGAGCGTCAAATTAACAAGTCATCAAGTGACACATCAAACGTCGAGCGCATCGAGCACATCCAGACAAACAACTCGCCTACTGCATCATGGGAACAGCTATTGGTGGCGTACATTTCGCCGCTAAAGCCAGCTAACATTCCGTCACTGTGGAAAAGATCCCGGCAGCATCTCCCACCCCACCCCAAAAGCTGCTTTTGATCAGGAGATGACTCGACAAGTCCGAGTCCCATGTGACTCCGTAGTTTGTCTTCGGC